>JAWPHD010013115.1:0-70717 GCA_037043455.1 Cyrtodaria siliqua
GGTTCACCATCTGTCTCGTTGGTCCACAGTATATGCAGGACTGGAATGTATATCGGTCCCTATTAAAATATCTCTGTGTCTCACTGGTCCATCTTTTCGAAGGACCATATAAGTCTCAGTCCCCCAATAATATGGTATCTCTTTTGAAACAATGATACATGGACAACTAACTATACGGGTTGTATCTTCTCTCCGGTGATAGTTGTGTGTACACATTTGTATTGATTTCTAAGCACTGAACGTACAGTTCCCAAACCTCTGGCCTAACCTGACTGTTTAGTCATCAATGTGATAGCTCAGGTCCAACTCAACTTGTGAGGCTGAGACGTCAATATTAAAGGGATTGAGTGCACTATTTTCAAACACGATTTATTTAAAGGGCTCTGAAAAACTTGAAAAGAACTGAAAGATTATCAATATGTCATGAAAAATAAAATGAGGACGAACTATTGAAATATTGCAAGGAACATAAAGTGGAGGCGGCCATCTTGTGAACGATGACGTCATGTTAAATGTATAACTTGTAGTATTATTTTTTTATTTGCAGTGATTTATCTCCGCTTTTAAAAGACATTTTGTCATTATCCCATATTTGGCAAAAATGCGCGATGACGTCATCGTTCAAAGGATGGCCGCCTTCATTTATGTTTCTTTTCAAATTTTCAAGCTGTATCGGACCAGGAACACCTGAGTTATGTGCTCTTAAATTATTGAAAAGTGCCATTGTTCAGCCTTGTGAACACTCTAGCGCCTTCATTTGTGTATTTATTATTGTCAAACTTGGCCAGATTGTGTGATATCAATGCTAGCTCGGACGAGTTGAATACCAGCCAGAACCGAGTTATGACAATTTTTCAATATTTGAGAGTGTACACTGGAAACCCCAGTGGGTCCTGGGTTCAAATCTCACTGAGTCTTTTTTTTTTTTTTTTTTTTAAATAGGTTTTAATTTTTTTAATTTTTTTTTTAGTTTCATTATTTTTATTTTCGTTTAATTTTTCTCTCATAAGAAACCTTGGTTCACTTTTCTTTAATTGGGGGCCTTAGGGGCCCTTGTTAGATCAGTTTTACATAGAATATAACGAAGAACTTCAAATAGCATCTCTGAAACTACAAGAGCTAAAGGTGTTAATATGTTTGGTATTTATTGGTCAGCTTATGTTCCTCTCCAAAGGTTGTTCAACTGGTAACCCTGGGGTCTAATTTGGCCCGCCCAGGTGTCACATGTTTTACACAGACTGATATAGGGGGAAAACGTAATATTTTTCTCTGAAACTACAAGAGCCAACTGAGTTTAATATATTGTATTTACTCTCAGCTTATGGTCCTCTACCAAGTTTATACAAATGGTTACCCTGGGTCAAATCTGAATCCATGGGTCACATGTCAAACTTGGTTTGAGTGTTTATATTTAAGAAAGTGTTAATTTGTTTTATAGCTAGCCGAAACTTGTGCCATATACATCCAACCCTCTATATCTTCATAACTGAAGACACACTATAAAAAACTACATTGATACTGCACATATCTGACGCACAATCCGTATATCCCCATCCTTACCCCATCCACCTCTAAACATGGATACCATATAGCAAGTAGAGGATACAGGTCCTCTTGGGCCTCTTGGGTATTATTTTATTATTTCTTTTTTGGGAGTAGGGGGCGGCCTTGACTATACTAGTTCACCATCTATCTCGTTGGTCCACAGTATATGCAGGACTGAATGTGTCTCTTAAGTATTCGGTCCCTATTAAAATATCTCTGTGTCTCACTGGTCCATGTTTTGTCGGTAGGGACTATATAGTCTCAGTCCCCATAAATTGGTCTCTCTTTTGTGAAATAATGATACATGAACAACTAACTATCCGGGTTGTATCGTCTCTCCGGGGATAGTTGTGTACACATTTGTATTGCTTTCTAAGCACTGAACGTAGAGTCCTCACACATTTGGCCTAACCTGACCGTTATGTCATCAATGTGATAGCTCAGGCTAGTGTCCAGCTCAACGTGTAGGCTATAGACATCAGTATTAAGTTCAGACATCGATTTGGAGCTATACTGACAATGGGAGTAGCTCCTAGTAGTTTCAGCTAAACGGTATGATGCTGACAGTTGATAAGTGTTAGAGTCTGAGAAAGCTAGTGTTTCTAACCTGTTATTTTACTTAGTTCGAACTAGTATTATATGAGGTGGAACAGACAAGTTTTGAACCGAATTGTTGTTAGTATAATCTGATGTTGATAGTGGCTCTTATTTGCAGCGTCAGTGTACATTATTGTGTTTGCACAATCTTTGCTTGAACACGTAATTGTGGTATACTAGTAAGGCAGGAAAAGGAAATCTTGAGAGAAATGTGTTTAACATTAGCGTTCAAGTGTTGTGTTTGTTGATCAACACTGTCTTATAAACGTTGTGTTCAATGTTCAATTTAGATTGAAAGAGCTTTGCATTTGTATTAGTCCAAGATATTCGTCACTGTGAAAGGTGACCTAGTTAAATTCGGTAGAGTCCGGATGTATTAATATATGACACCTTAAAGTATAATGGTTATTTAGATATACCAATTTCCTGACAAATGTCTATAATAGTTGAAGATGAACTGTGGTAAATTACAGGTGCATGTGTTTGCTTAAATCATATTATATTGTATAAATTAATCTGGCCGTGTAGGCCCCGGGTGTTGGGGTGTGTGTGTGTGTGGTGTGTGTGTGTGCCAGTGTGTTGGGGGGGGGGGGGGCGTGGGGGAGGGGACATGGTCTTGACTAGGCGAGTTTACCTCTCTCTCGTTGGTGGCCACTATGTATGCAGGTCTGGCAGGACTGAATTGTGTCATCTTAATTATTCGGTCCCCATTAAAATATCTCCGTTTCTCAATGGTCCAGTCTAGATTTGTGAGGCATATCAGTCTCGCGGTCCCCCATAAATGGTCTCTCTTTGTGAAACACATGAGTACCTGGACTTCTGTGAACTCTGGTGGGTTGGTTGTCTCGCTGGGATTGTTTGGTGTACAATGTGTGGTATTCTTTCTAGACAGGATTGATAGTAGTGACCCCAAACGTAGTCTGAGGCGCCGGGTCCAGACTAATGTCTAGCCGATAGAGAAGGAGTGAGAGAGTGTGAGTGTGCAGTGCGTGCGTGTGTTGCGTGTTAGTCGTTTGTAATGTTAGGAGTTGAAAGAAAAAAGAATAAAGTAAAATAAATTAGATAAAGTGAAACATTAAAGAAAATAGAAAATATAAAAAAAAATATATTAAAAAAAAAAAATAAAAGAAAATATAAAATAAGAAGAAAAAACAAAAAACAAGAATTATAGTAAAAATATATCTTAAATAATTAATAAAGAAAAATAAAAAAAAAATAAGTATTAATATAAAAAAAAAGAAAAAAAAAATAATTAATAAGAAAAAAATAAAGAAAAATATTAATAAAAAAAATTAAAAATATAAAAATATAAAAAGTTAAAATGAATAAATATAAATAAACAGAAAATAATTGAAAGAACTGAAAATAAATACTAATAAAAATAAAATAATATAAAATTAAAAGTATAATTAAAAGAAAATAATAAATAAAAAAAAATTATAAAAAGATAATAAAAAATAAATAAATATAAAAATAATTAGAATAAAGAAAAAAAAAAAAAATAAAAGGAAATATATAACAAATAAAAAATAAAACATTAATAAAATAAATATAAAAATAATAATAAATAATATAAATATAAAAGTATTATTTAAAAGAATAATTAAAAATATATAATAAGTAAATTAAAATATTATATAATAAAATAAGTATTATATATAAATTAATAATTTTAAATAAAAAAAATAGTAAATAAGAGAAGAGATTATAAAATAGATATAAATATTAATTTATTATTTTTTTTTATTAGTTAATTTATATATTATTATTTATTTTTTTTATTTTTTTTTATTTATTATAATTTAATATAGATTTATTATTTTAATTATTATTTTTAAGTTTATATTTATTTAGTATAAGATAAATTTTATTATTAATTAATAAAAAATTAAAATAGTAAAATTAAAAATTAAAAATAAATAATTATACAAAAAAAATAAGTTAAAATAAATAAAATAAAAAAAAAAGAAAATATAAAATAAAATTATTAAAATATATATATAATAAAAAATTAAATAAAATGATAAAAAAAAAAGAAAAAAAAAAAATAAAAGATAATAATAAGAATAATACTTAAAATAATAAAATAATTATTAAATTATAAAATAATTTAATTATAAAAATAATAAAAAATAATATATTAATATTTATTATAATTAGATTATTAATTTTTATAAAAAGATAATAATTTTTTTTTTTTTTTTAAATTTTTTTAATTTATTTTTATATTTATTTATTTTTTATAATAGTATTTATTTAATTAAAAAATATATAAAAAAAAATAATAATAATAAATTAATATATAAAAAGAAAATTAAAAAAAAAAAAATAAAAATACGTCCACGCACACATAACGATTAACCAGTTGTAGACTTTTAGGAGGAGGCACAATTAGGTGTCTGACTTTGAGATTTGTTCGCAACTTCAGACTTTAGATTGACTCATTTCACGTTAGGTAAGATTTATTCTTATCTTAAGTCGAATTCGTTATTATAACAATGTATACCCGCTGGAAATGTTGACATTCGACATAGAAAAAAAATCACTATCTATTTTAGGTGGTTTATAAAGCAAAACACGTTTCCGTGAGAGTAGCTCGTTTAAGTGATTGATAGCTATAGGTCTGGCATTGCAGCATTATCGTAACCATGGTAACATCTTTCAATAATTCAATATTGATGCTCACTAGATTAAACACACTATATCAAATGGATTGGGCACTTACAATGACTGCTTAATATTACTATGATCACGCATATACAAGAGGAAGGGGTATGATGCTTTCACTGGTGCAATCAGATATCCAGTAACATATTTGTTAGAGCATCATTACCAGTGGATATAGTAAATGATGTAAGTGCAACGTCGGTTAGAATTATATTACTGACGCTATTGATGTCGCAGTGTTAAACTTTATGTTTCAAATGGATGATAGTTCTGGTTTTGATAAGTCTGCATAGCTCACAACAACAACCACACACGTGAGGGAGGTTAAGGTGATGCTAGTGCGAGTATAGAGATCTGGTATGTTGATCATGTTGTTTGAGACAGTAGATTGTTTTGTAGTCAGGCGACTGTAATAGCGTCTGTATTTTGATGTCTAACGGTCGTTCGACTTAGCTGATTGTTATTACCCGTGGTAGTGAGGCTCTAGATTACTGTGGTTAGTGAGTTTGTTGGTCAGTGTGTAAGTGATCTTACCTTCCCTTCTGGTAGATGCGTATATTGGTTATTGTTGGCTGTCTTTTGTTATGTTGTGCCAGATCATTTGGATAGTAGTGTTGCGTTTTTCTATGTGAGCATCTCATATTGATTTTGGGAAGTGATGTTATCAATGGTTACGATAGTGCTGAATGCCGTGTAGTAGTTGCATCACTTAACGGCTACTTCAGGATACGTGTTTTTGCTTTAAACACTGAATTAGATAGTGATTTTTGTTTTCTATGTCGAATGTCAACATTTTCCAGCGTGTTTACATTGTTATATACGAATTCGACTTAAGGATAAGATAAAGTCTTACCTAAGTGAGGATGGGTGTGCAATCGTTAAGTTGAGAGTTGAGTAATTATCTCTATGTCCAGACTCTAGTGTCTCATAGCCGTTTAGAGATGGTCTTATCGGTTATGTTATGGGTGGTGCGGGGAGACGTTAAACCTTACAACGACACGCACGCACGACACGAACCTTACAACGACACGCACGCACGCACGCACACACACTCTCTCTCTCTCTCTCTCTCTCTCTCTAGCCGGTTTACATGTAGTTTGGGGGACACGGCCTCAGACCTACGTTTGGGGTCCTATACTTTCAGTGCTTAGAAATGAATACAAATTTGTACACAAAATATCCCCGGAGAGAAAATACCACCCTGCTAGTTACAGTTGTCCAGGTATCATGGTTTTCAAAAAGAGAGACCATTTTATGGGGGACCGAGAGACTGATATGGCCTCACAAATATGATGGACCAGTGAGAAACGGAGATATTTTAATGGGGACCGAATAATTAAGAGACACATTCAGTCCTGCCAGTCCTGCATATACTGTGGACCAACGAGAGAGATGGTAAACTAGCCTAGTCAAGACAGTCCCTCCCCCCCCCCCCCCCCCCAACACACACTGGCACACACACACACACACACACACACACACACACACACACGGGGCCTCAAGGCGAATGGTTTTATGTGGAATATATTATATGTTTTTATGCAAAACATGCACTGAATTTACCACAGTTCTGACTCAATATTTTGACATTTGTCAGGAATTGGTATATCTAAATTAACCTTTTTACTTTATGGGTGTATTTATTAATTCCTACGGACTCTCCCGTATTTTAATATGGGCCCTTTCATAAGGTGACGTTGTCTTGGCTAATTATATTGCATAGCTTTTAATCTAATTTGAACATTGAACACAACGTTTTAAGACAGTGTTGATCAACAAACAAAACATTGAACGCTATGTTTATACATTTTCTCTCAAGATTTCTTTTCCTGCCTTACTAGTATACCAAAATTACTTGTTCAAGCAATGATTGTGAAACACAATAATGTACACTGAGCTGCAAATAAGAGCCACTATCAACATCAGTTGATTATAAAACAATTCGGTTCAAAACTTGTCTGTTCCACCTATATAATACTAGTTCCGAACTAAAGTAAAATAAAAGGTTTGAACACTAGCTTTCAGACTCTAACACTTATCAACTGTCAGCATCATACGTTTAGCTGAATACTACTAGGAGCTATCCCTTTGTCAGTATAGCTCCAAATCGATGTCTGAACTTAATACTGATGTCTTAGCCTCACACGTTGAGCTGGACACTAGCCTGAGCTATCACATTGATGACTAACCGGTCAGGTTAGGCCAAATGTGTGAGGACTATACGTTCAGTGCTTAGAAAGCAATACAAATGTGTACACAAACTATCCCCGGAGAGAAGATACAACCCGGATAGTTAGTTGTTCATGGATAGTTTGTTGTACACATTATGTATAGACCATTTTATGCACTGAACGTATAGTCCTACGAAAAAATGGACCAGTGAGACACAGAGATATTTTAATAGGGACCGAATACTTAAGAGACACATTCAGTCCTGCATATACTGTGGACCAACGAGATAGATGGTGAACTAGTCTAGTCAAGGCCGCCCCCTACTCCCAAAAAAGAAATAATAAAATAATACCAAGAGGCCCAAGAGGACCTGTATCCCTCTACTTGCTATATGGTATCCATGGTTTGAGGTGGTGGGGTAAGGATGGGGATATAAGGATTGTGCGTCAGATATGGCAGTATCAATGTAGTTTTTTATAGTGTGTCTTCAGTTATGAAGATATAGAGGGTTGGATGTATTTGGCACAAGTTTGGCTAGCTATAAAACAAATTAAACTTTCTTAAATATAAACACTCAAACCAAGTTTGACATGTGACCCATGGATTCAGATTTGACCCCAGGGTAACCATTTGTATAAACTTGGTAGAGGACCATAAGCTGAGTGTAAATACAATATATTAAACTCAGTTGGCTCTTGTAGTTTCAGAGAAAAATATTACGTTTTCCCCTATATCAGTCTGTGTAAAACATGTGACACCTGGGGCGGGCCAAATTAGACCCCAGGGTTACCAGTTGAACAAACTTTGGAGAGGAACATAAGCTGACAATAAATACAAAATATTAAACCTTTAGCTCTTGTAGTTTCAGAGATGATATTTGAAGTTCTTCGTTATATTTCTATGTAAAACTGATCTAACAAGGGCCCCTAAGGCCCCAATTAAAGAAAAGTGAACCAAGGTTTCTTATGAGAGAAAAATTAAAGAAAATAAAAAATAAATGAAATAAAAAAAAAATTAAAAAAAATTAAAACATATTTAAAAAAAAAAAAAAAAAAAAAGACTCAAGTGAGATTTGAACCCAGGACCCCTGGGGTTTCCAGTGTACATCTCCAAATATTGAAAAATTGTCATAACTCCGGTTCTGGCTGGTTTTCAAACTCGTCCGAGCTTGCATTGATATCAACAATCTGGCCAAGTTTGGAAAATAATAAATACAAAATGAAGGCGCTAGAGTGTTCACAAGGCTGAAAATGGCACTTTTCAATAATTTAAGAGCACATAACTCTGGTGTTCCTGGTCCGATACAGCTTGAAAATTTGAAAAGAAACATAAATGAAGGCGGCCATCTTTGAACGATGACGTCATCGCGCATTTTTGCCATATATGGGATATTGACAAAATGTCTTTTAAAAGCGGAGATAATCACTGCAAATAAAAAATAATACTACAAGTTATACATTTAACATGACGTCATCGTTCAAAGATGGCCGCCTCCATTTATGTTCCTTGCAATTTTTCAATAGTTCGTCTTTTTTATTTTTCATGACATTTTGATAATTCTTTCAGTTCTTTTCAAGTTTTTCAGAGCCCTTTTAAATAAATCGTGTTTGAAAATAGTGCATCAATCCCTTTAATATTGACGTCTCAGCCTCACAAGTTGAGGTGGACCTGAGCTATCACATTGATGACTAAACAGTCAGGTTAGGCCAGAGGTTTGGGAACTGTACGTTCAGTGCTTAGAAATCAATACAAATGTGTACACAAACTATCACCGGAGAGAAGATACAACCCGTATAGTTAGTTGTCCATGTATCATTGTTTCAAAAAGAGATACCATATTATGGGGGACTGAGACTTATATGGTCCTTCGAAAAGATGGACCAGTGAGACACAGAGATATTTTAATAGGGACCGAATATACATTCAGTCCTGCATATACTGTGGACCAACGAGACAGATGGTGAACCAGTCTAGTCAAGGCCGCCCCCACCCCCCCCCCCACCCCCCCCCCCCCCCCACCACACTCCCAAAAAGTAAATAATAATAAAATAATAAAAATAATGTCCTCACCTGCGTATAAGGGTTTAATAATATGTGAAATATATAATTTGATAAGGTTTAGAACTTATCTGTTCCATATATACACCTGGAAAAAAGTTAAGCGCCCCCTAATATTTTCGCCATGGGGAGGAGGGTTGAGGCTGTCATCCGGGTACGTGGCGTCCCTACACGTTAGTGACGATTGCCTCTCAGGAAGTCATGTTGGGCATAGAAATCAGAACATGTGCGCTACCCTGAAAGAGTAATTATTTGTTAATGACAAAAAACATGACATTTTTAGACCTTTATTCATAATATTGGGTGACATTTCATTGTGTATATTATTGACACAATTGGTATTTGAGTTAAGTATGGGGCTGCATGATGCGCTTGACAGTTGTGGCTGGTGTATTCTTGCTAAAACTGACGTAAATTACCCATATGTTTTGGGCCATCGCAGTGGTTTTCACACCTCATGGCGAAAATATCAGGGGCGCTTAACTTTTTTCCAGGTGTATATATAACACTAGGTCCGAATTAAAGTTAAATAAGAGGTTACACATTTGTCCAGAACGTATCTGTTCCTTCTTTATAATACTAGTTTCGATCTAAAGTTAAACACTATCTTTCAAACGCTAACACTTGTCAACTGTCAGCATCATACTTCAAAATAAACACTTCTAGGAGCTATCCCTTTGTCAATATAGCTCCAACTCTATGTCTTCGCTTAATATTGATGTCTCAGCCTCACACGTTGAGCTGGACACTTGCCTGAGCTATCACCTTGATAAGTAAACAGTTAGGTTAGGATAAAGTTTTGGGGACTGTACTTTCAGTGCTTAGATATCAATACAAATGTGTACACAAAATATCCCCGGACGGATAGTTTACAGTTGTTCAGGTATCATGGTTTCAGAAAGAGAGAGTATTTTATGGGGGACTGAGAGACTTATATGGTCCTACAAAAAGATGGACCAGTGAGACAGAGATATTTTAATAGAGACCGAATACTTCAGAGACACATTCAGTCCTGCATATACTGTGGACATACGAGATATACAATTTGACCAAGTTTGGAGAAGATTGGATAACAATTACCCATGTTAGAGTGCAGTGCGGACATTATTAATTTCGCGATTTTTTACTATTCCAAGGGCCATAACTCTGGAACTAGTGGGCGATGGGCCGATTATTGAACTTGTCAGAGACATTGTGCCCATATACTGTTTGACCAAGTTTGAAAAAGATCCGATAACAATTAGCTAGTTAAGACATCGTTTTTGCACGGACGGACGGACATGGGTAACACTATAATGGCGGGGGCATACAAACTGAATAACGATCACGTGGTTCTAAATTCAAATTTTTTTCTGCACAAAGGGTCTAGACGTTTGTATTGGAAATCAAACATCAAATATGATCAAGACTAGTACAGCGATACAGGCCCTTTTGTTTTCTTTGGTGATATCGGTTAGGTATTTTGGTCACAAGGTGTTGGGGCAATAATAATAGACTGACAATAGTTATCTATGAATATGATATTTATTGTGTACATGTAGGTATATCTAGTGTTCAGAAGTTGAAAATTGTTAGTCTAGAACAAGTCTACATCGAAACGTATTCATGCTTATATGTTAAAGGAACCGTCAGGCGATCTGAAACATTTATGGGTGTATCCAAATATAAGTAAAATTATCATAAGTCAAGTGTAAAAAAGTATTTGATTGCAGAAGCATTCCCGGTAATCTTTCTATTCATTCTAATTATTTTCATATTGAAGAATGCTAAAACAGGTGATGGCAATAACTCTTATAAGTTCAACCTTATTAATTATCTAATGTTTTATGGATGCAAAACGTCCAATATAAACACATAGCAGGTTATATGGCGCCTAACAAGTAATTTAACTTGTGAAAATATCATTAGAATTTAGAACTAATCAGAATCTTATTAATAATGTTCGGCTCAAATTTCATCAACAAAAGACATTCAAAAATATTGTTTTCACTTACTCATTTGATTAACCAAATAACTAAGTATTGTCAACTGAAGAAATATAGCACTAATGATTAAAATAAGATCAGTATACTAAAAACAATCAAGGTCAGCAAAGTCGGTAAAGTTCATAAAAGGTCAGCTTCAAACCAAAACAAACCACTAAATAAAAAAACAAGAAATGTCACTGTAAGTGACAAATGCCCCCGAAATGGCTTTGACATTTGACCTCTAAGTGTGACCTTGACCTTAGAGTCATGGACCTGGATTTTGCGCGCGACACGTCGTCTTGTTGTGTTGAGCGCTTGTCCCAAGTTATTTGAAAATCCGTCCATGAATGTCAAAGTTATTAACCGGACAAGCAAACACTTCTTTTTGACATTTGACCTCTAAGTGTGACATTGATCTTGGTGCCACGGACCTGGATTTTGTGCGTGACATGTCGTATTGTTGTGGTGAGCACTTGTCCCTAGTTATTTGAAAATCCGTCCAGGAATGCCAGAGTTATTGTTTGGACACGATTGTATGGACTGAGACCGACGGACTGACGGCCGGATGGTGCGACTACTATATGCCGCCCTTCGGGAGCATAAAAATAAACTAAAAAACGCTGATTTTGCTATATATATATATTCAAATGTGTTATTTTACTTAGATACTCAAACAGTGTGTTATTCTCCATTTACATTGAGATAAAGACTAGGAGATTTAAACTAATCCACATACATACACACACAAGCTCACCATAAACACAGTCAATCGCAATAGTTGTTTATACAAGAATACTGGTGAAATTTGTTCTTTCCACCTCCGTGCCTTGAATCATCGACGGAAATCCGGTTTCTAGATTCAAAGCTGGACTGACGTAAGAATACCCCTTCTTGTATAAACATCCACCACAAAATCAAGTTATGAAACAATGTAACCAAAGTTTAAATCAAACGGGGCGAGTACATAAGCTCTCTTATTCTTCAAATAGTCAAGCTAAAAACTAAAAAAAATATTAAAACACACTGTTACCCGTTCTGGATCATTTTAAAGACACACAAGAGAGACCCGTATTACAAAAAGAACAGTTTCGCAACATGCCTATAAATGATACAATGAACAGAATGTCTTACAAACACGGTCATATAACTAAATTAGTACAGAAGTTAAAAACTAAAAAAAAAGATTAAAACACACATAATATGTTATCAGTTCTGGATCATTTTAAAGACACACAAGAGAGACCCGTATTACAAAACGGACAGTCTCGCAACATGCCT
Organism: Cyrtodaria siliqua; assembly: GCA_037043455.1. Lineage (NCBI taxonomy): Eukaryota > Metazoa > Mollusca > Bivalvia > Adapedonta > Hiatellidae > Cyrtodaria > Cyrtodaria siliqua. Next base: position 12,285 of record JAWPHD010013115.1, read on the forward strand.
ATAAATGATATAATTAACATAATGTCTTACAAACACAGTCCGATAACTAAATTGAGTACAGCAGTTAAAAACTAAAAAAAAGATTAAAACACACATACTATATTATCAGTTCTGGATCATTTTAAAGACACACGAGAGAGACTCGTATTACAAAAGAACGGTCTCGCAACATGCCTATAAATGATACAATGAAACACAGTCCTATGACTAAATTGACTACCGAAGCTAAAAACTAGAATAATTGAAACCTTACGAACACAACAATGCTTAAAGGAACACACGGCAATCTTGAAATAATTATCAAGCATTAAAATTAGCCTCTCGATTTATTAATCCAGTATCGTTTAGACTTCAAATCTGCTTTAATATATTTAAATACAATTTTTAGTTTTCAACGTCATATTTCTACCATAAGTTTCAATATATTATTGGTGACATGTAATCAACAGTTAGTTATAAGCAAACACAATTGTCTTTGTACTATTCTTATAATTATTATTAATGACTGAACAAATGCAATTTATGCAGAAAAACTAATGGGTCTCCATGAGTTTTTAAAAAATCAAGATTTGCAATCCCAATATCTGAAAAATACACAACAGTCGAGCTAAAAATGAAAATCATCAAAACTGTTTTAAAATATATTAAAATATCACGGTTGCCATGTGTTCCCTTTAAAATAATCTCATTTTTTTAGCATAGCACCCTCAGCCTTTAACAGTTGCTTAGTTGTTGTTTGCCTTTGCTGGTATAGAGCCCATGCTCTAAACTTAATAGATTTCCATTCCCTTTTTCTTAATTCTGGGCATTTTTCCAGCATGCAGTCGACTTCTGGTTTTGTAGGGGACTTGCGGGTCTCGTTTATTATTGGTAGAAGATGTGTGTTTCATGGGATCTAAAAGAAAGCAAAGTTGTGTTACTTAAAATGCTAATTGAAGATGTCACATCCGCCCTTTTGTTGCTTTCTCCAACCAAATGGCCCTGAATCGATCACCTGAGAATATTCTTAAAGATGAAGCAATGTTACCAGGGATGGGGACAAACCCCTTAGTGGATAAGAACTCTATAAGATTTTATCTTTCGTTCTGATCCTTTTGTTTTTGTGTACAATTTTTTTGTATTGTTGTAACTATTTGGAAATAAAATATGTTTAAACCAAACCCCGGTCCAATGCTGGTTAAAATATCAGTCAGTTCATTCCAAGTAATTGTATTTATAGTTATTGGTTGGGCTGTCTGTCTAAGCCAAGTAAGTGAATATATGGTTATATAGTGCAGATCTCAATGGTTTCCATGTAATGACTCTTGTGTTAACATATGACCCCCAGGGCAATGCCAGAGTATACTCCAGGGTCACCATTTGAACAATCTTGGTAAATGACCATAAGCTTAAGCTACATACAGTCTACTACAGCTTTTAACCATGTGGTGTCAGAAGATTTTTTTTAAGTTTTCTAGGTTTATCCATGTGCAGTTTAGTTGTAGAGAAGCAGCCTTTTAAAGCAAACGTTTATGATTGAAGACGATGAAAACAGTATAGATCAGTTGCGTACGTGCTGAACCAACTTAAATGAATAAATGAATATTGTTTCTCTTCAAAACCAGTTATTTAAAGTATGTATCATAACTATATATAACTGTAACTATATATATATATATATATAAAATTATAATTATAAGAAATATGTTTTATTCATGCACCTTGTTTTTATACCCTTTTGATAGCCTATCATCTTCACACTCAACTTCACACTCATCATCGTCTGTTGCTGCTGTGGAACAATATGTTGAAAAATTGAAAGGTAATTAGCCATAGCAGTCACATTATCGAATCATTTTTTTAATATCATGTCATAGTATTACACATTCTAATCTTGCAAAGAAGATCTATATTAACATTAACTAAACATCACCAAAGGAACTGCTGTGTACCGTACTACTCAGTATACAACTAGGATACATGTTTGGTTGCTACATGCACAAAAAACAGCTAAACACAAGAACTTAAAGGGAATGTAGCGACACAGCCAAACAAGCTTTATTATTGAGAGTTCTGAACAACTTGAAAAAATGTGAAAGAATTATCAAAATCGGATGATAAACAAAAAGGATATGCCCATTTAAGGCTGTTCTAAAACGGTTATGGGAGCCGCCATTTTGAGAACTATGACTTTATAATTCCATAATACCATATATGGAATACTGATAAATATCATTTAAAACAAAGAAAATCGATGCAAATGAATGCAATTTTAAAAGCATTATTGCCATTCAGTATTACATATTGTTCATACAGTTGCTGTCAATTTTCCCATAGAAATCACTAAATTTTCATATTTATAAATATTACATATATGGTCATTTAGAACCATGATGTCATGGTTTTCAAAATGGCCGCTTCCATATCTGTTTCAACAGAAACTTCAACTGATCATATCATCTTTGTTTATAAACCGATTTTGATCATTCTTTCACCCTTGTTCAAGTTTTTCAGAACTCTCAATACTAAATATGTTTGGCTGTGTCGCTACATTCCCATTAATGTTAATTGACACCTTCATAGCCCAAAAATTAACACTGGAAAAGTAACACATGCTCCACCACGTTCCTTCGCCCCTTTTCTTTGAAAGGTAAGACAAAAATTGAACATATATAGAAAATAGTATTGTCTATTGGGATTCTTAACAATATTTTTTATTTATAATAAATGTTCTTACCTGGCATGTATTCCTGACCAGAATCTTCACCAGAATCCTGGTTTTTCTGATGCATAGTTTATGCGTTTTCTCTTCCTTTTTGATCGGGTATCTGTAAAACAGTATTACAGATTGTATTGCCGGATTTAAACTGTCAGTGCCATTTTAAGGTAATTGGTAAAAATGCTGAAATGTATCTTGCTTGGAGAGAACCCAGTACCATTTCCTAATGTATCATGTAACAGAAACTGATATAACAAATTAAGGGTCGCAGCTCGTTAACTTCTTGTTTTATGGGGAAAAAATATTAAAGTCTATTATTAATATATTTTTTTAGTTTAGTTTATTTATGTTACATCAATTGTAACGAAAGCTCTCTGTACTTATTGTTATCCCACTCTCGATGTCTTGCTGGGTAGAACCAGTACTAAGCAAATGCAGACAAAATGTTTGCTCAGGAACACAACAAATATGGTAATGGCGCGGATCGAACCAACAACTATTTCACAATGGGTCTGATGCTTCACAAATCTTTTAAATATCATGATATTGTTTGAAATTTCCTTTTTTTAAGTAGCCATACCGGATACATCGTATTTACAAAAAGTTCTGATCTAAAAGGGCACTACCCAATGACGTCACGATATAACATCACGACGGCGTCAAAAATTACGTGACGTTTTCGATGAATGCAGATAAAAATACATTAAACCTTTATAATTGCAATAACAATCCTTAAAGCACTTATTTTCTTAAACAATGTATTATAATGAATACGAGTTGTTGTTGTTCTTTACGCACACTCAATGGATGGCGGATGAAAGTAGTTCTTCGTACAGTTCATTGGAAATGAATGTAGCTTAAATTGATCATGTGATCATCGTTTAAACAATCACATTGTTTGTATTATCTAAATGTTCGAGTGACTGCAATTATAATGTAGTCAATTTGTACTGAATACATTAAATGGTGTTTAGATATTAAATATTGAATGTATTACGTGTCCAAGATCCAAGATCATCGACCTTAAATGCTCTTTAACTAGCAGATATAAACTGTTTTTATGCATATTTAAACAAAGATTAAATGACAACTTTGTGCAAAATTGGAATAGTAGATTAACTGATTCAAGTAGAGCTTTATTTTATAATAATATATGTAGATTTAGATTTCAGCCATACCTAACAGTATGCAACATATCAAAATTCATCATATCAAAATTTAGAATTGCTTTGACTAAATTAAGAGTCTCATCTCACAGATTAAAAATAGAAGCAGGACGATGGAATAAACCAAACAGAACACCGATAAATGAGAGAAAATGTTGTATTTGTAATATTTTAGAAGATGAGTTTCATTTTATGTTAGAATGCCCGTTATACTCCGATCTGAGAAAACAATTTATCAAAAAATACTATTGGAATAGACCGGATATGCATAAAATGGTTTTGTTAATTAATTCAACATGTACAAAAGAAATAAGAAACGACGCCATTTTCATAAATAAAGCCTTTACTAAAAGGAACGAAACTATGTTTGCCAATAATTGAACTATATGTTGTAGAATGTATTACAAATTGGTGTAGCGTTGCTAATAATATGTATGTTTACTTGCATATGTATACCTGGTTCATACAATTAAAAGCTGTTTGAACTATATGCAATCACGTATGGCATGTAAGAATATACATGTATAAGTATCAACAGTTAGTATGTTATGCGCACATGCAAATATATAATTGTCCTTAGTTAAAAAAAAATCTCCTAACAATGAAGAAGTATATTATAATTATTTGTTGTTTAATTTGAAGACTGAGTTTGACCGTCAGCCATATATGTATGTGTGTATGTATATCCCCATGTGCGGTTAGCCTATTGGAAATTTGAAAATAAACTATATATAAAAGTTATAGTCTCAATGCAATTTAGAGTGTCTGTCTTACTTCAAACCTGTTAATATGTGATATGTAAAACGTGCAAGTAAGAGTAAAAGCTGATATTATTTACCGATATTATGCAAAATGTATATATTCATTTTTCATAAACATGTAACTCACTACCTTTTTTTACTTATTGTGTCAAATGATTTCCAATGTACCAAGTATCTTAAATATAAATATAACAATAATTATATCATGTTACTCTGCAAACCGGAGAAAGGAAATGTTAAATCATGTATTCATGCATTTTATGTAAAATATATGCATTTGTATATTTTCAACATATAATATACCATATACTATCGAATATGCACCATTAGGTATTTTAATTATAAATATGCATCAATATGTATTTTATATAGACCTGCAGCAATATATTATCAAATATGTATTATTATATATTTCATTTATATACATGTCTCAGCTTAATTTTAAGTATGCGCCATTTTGTATTCCTATATATATATATACACAAGTATCAGTATTTTCTCAAATATATACACATTTTTGCGGATACACACTCATATATATATACCGCACTCACCCGCATACACATATTATTTACACATATATGCACATAGGATTTTTCTAGGGTATTGTAGGTATTTAGTATGTCTATGATTATGTTGTATTGTAAGGATATGTATGGATTACGTTCTTTTTTTGGAAAAAAAAGATAAGTTTAATACAAAACATTTTCTAGAACTTAAATAGATACATCAAAAAAGGGAGAACATTGTAAAGAACAAGGTTGAGAAGTAGACAATAGTGTTTTACTATGTCGATTGTTGTGGTGTCCCCGCATTTTGGAGTATTTCATTGAGGTTTAGTGAAATCAAATAAGTCTGTATCTACAGGCCTATTTTACCAATGTTTATATATCGACTCCACATGGCTTTAAATCGTGCAACTTTTAAATTTGTATATTCTATCCACTTTTCCACTTTGTATAAAGATATAATATGGTTTTTTTTAATATTTAACAATGGGATTTGCTTTTGCATATTTAAATGAAAAATTTGGCCTGCAGGAGTATTTTGCTCAAAATGTGTGTATATAAGGAAGGCTAAAAATGTCAGGATATGCAATAAGCCGAATGTAAGATATATTTGCTATTGATCTAACTGAATACCACGTACATGGGACACCAAGATGTGTAAAGCTCCTTATTGTAAAACAAACAAAGAAACAAAAACGTATAGTATTACTACTAGACATGTTTGGATAACACCATTGATTTAGCCACAGAGTATCGAAAGCATGCTTTTAAAGAAGTTAATGTTCTTTGAAACGCTGGAAAAAAACAAAAGATTTTGCTCAAACTCTTGTTAAGCAATCAAGAAGTGAAATTAATACTAGGGTAAAACGGAAATAATTTGTAGAGACAGGTGACAGTATTTTTATCTATGGTAAACAGAGACACAATCCATCAATTATCGAAATTCAAATTAGTGATTTTTTGCCAGATCAGACACTGTCAAATTGTCAATGGTGTTTTGTTCATACTGCACTAAGGTATGCAACCACTACATGTTTATATTGAAATTCAAAAACACAAGGAAGACTCAGTTTCGGCGTTTCGACCCTTTAGTTTTTCTCCATAACTTGCATTTGCTCAATCATTAATATTAATTATAACAAAAGTATAAAGCAAATTATTTTTGCATGTTACTAATTTCTGCATGTTGAGAATATTGCACCAATAATATATTAAAACATGTGGTAGAATAAGAAGAATATTTAATTATATGCAACCAGTTTTAAAGTCAAAATGATACTGGATTAATAAATCGAGTCGCTAATTTAAATGCTTAATAAAACCATCAAGATTGCCATGTGTCCCTTTAAGTAATTGTACATTTAATGTAAAGCAACTGCCACTTCTACCACACACAACCAACCACGTCCTCTGGAGAGGAAAGGAAATGATTATAAACCCTTGCACAACTACACATATATTCCTATCATATATACCAATGTTTCAAGTTCGTACTTCTAACAATGTAGGAGGAGATATGTGCCAATTAAACTCGGACGGACGAACGTGATTTTCTTTTTAAAAAAAGTGTGGAGTTATTCAGGTGAGTGTTTTCAAAGTCATAATTATTACACTGCGCAGCATTTTATTGATTCACCTACATAAGACAAATTGTAAGATATCTTTCTTTATATAGACAATGTATTGAAATACCGTTTGATGTACTAATTTGATAACATATAAGACAAATGTATTTGGAGTATTTCATTGAGGTTTAGTGAAATCAAATAAGTCTGTATCTACAGGCCTATTTTACCAATGTTTATATATCGACTCCACATGGGCAAATCGTACAATAATGATCCGATGATGAGAAAATCGTACAATAATGATCCGTAAAACTATACAACGCTCAGTTCTAGTAGCAAGCTAGAGAAAATCTCAGCAGGCACCTGTATTGGTAACCTGATCCTGCCGATTATTATACTTTTAGTGAAGCTTGTCATTTCAATTAAATGGGTAATTATGACCTCCCAGATAAGAATTTTGGGAACTTAGACATGTTTGTAGGACTGTATAGTGAGTATTTTACTGGCGATATATTAGCGTAAAGCTACTCATCGCCCTGGGGAGCATGAATACGCAACGCACAAGAAAATACGCATTACGCATGGAACAATGCATATACATGGAATCACCTCCTTGTTTTCAATGATGATTTTCAATATCCAGGGACGTAACCATGCTTGAATAGGTACCCACAGACTATCCAGGGACGTACCATGCTTGTATAGACAAAGCACCCACCCGCAGTATATCCAGGGACGTAACCATGCTTGAATAGGCACCCACAGACTATCCAGGGACGTACCATGCTTGTATAGACAAAGCACCCATCCACAGTATATCCAGGGACGTAACCATGCTTGAATAGGCACCCACAGACTATCCAGGAACGTACCATGCTTGTATAGACAAAGCACCCACCCGCAGTATATCCAGGGACGTAACCATGCTTGAATAGGCACCCACGGACTATCCAGGGACGAACCATTCTTGTGTAGACAACGCACCCACCCGAGGTATATCCAGGGGCGTAACCATGTTTGAATAGGCACCCACAGACTATCCAGGGACGTAACCATTCTTGAATAGGGTATAGACAAAGCACCTACCCGAGGTATATCCAGGGGCGTAACCATGCTTGAGTAGGCACCCACAGTCTATCCAGCGGCGTAACAATTCTTGAATAAGCACCGAACATACATTCCAGGGACGTACCATGCTTGTATAGACAAAGCATGCACCCACCCATAGTATATCCAGGGACTTAACCATGCTTGTATTGGCACCCACAGACTATCCAGGGACGTACCATGCTTGTATAGACAAAGCACCCACCCGCAGTATATCCAGGGACGTACCATGCTTGAATAGACAAAGCACCCATCCGCATTATATCCAGGGACGTACCATGCTTGTATAAACAAAGCACCCACCCGCAGTATATCCAGGGACGTACCATGCTTGTATAGACAAAGCACAAATCCACAGTTTATCCAGAGACGTAACCATGCTTGAAAAGGCACCCACAGACTATCCAGGGACGTACCATGCTTGTATAGACAAAGCACCCCCACCCCAAAGTATATCCATGGACGTAACCATGCTTGAATAGGCACCCACAGAATATCCAGGGACGTACCATGCTTGTATAGACAAATCACCCACCCACAGTATATCCAGGGGCGTAACCATGCTTGTATAGGCAGGCACTCACCCACAGTATATCAAGGTCGTATCCATGCTTGTATAGGCAGGCCCAACTCCATCTTATATACAGGTAGTGTGCCCTTCCTATACAAGCAATGTTACGACCATTGATTTACTATGGGTTGGTGCCTGTCTATACAAGCATGGTTACGTCCCTGGATATACTGCGGGTGGGTGCCCTGTCTATACAAGCATGGTTACGTCCCTGGATATACAGCACTAGGGTGTCCTATCTATACAAACATGGCTACGACCCTGGGTGTGTGTCTGCTTATTAAACATGATCCACATTTTTTTTTTCAGCTTCTGTGTGCTTTGGCATGTTACATGTATATATAATTGCTGCAATAAGGATGAAGCAGTAGATCTACATGTTACATTATTCGATTTGTGATTGATACTAGTTATAACGATTGTGTCACCAAAAATAGTCGACAATGCGTTTTGCATATGCTTAAACCTGTAGGGCTTGCTTCAGTTTTAGGAATCAAGTAATTTGCCTAAATATGTTCATCGTCATTTTCTACAGTTAGCAAGACTTATGAAAGCCATGTCCGCTGCGTCGATGGATGGCCTTTCAATGTGTGAAACAGTAGAAGCAGATTCACTTGTACATTGCCTTGGAATTGATCTATCTGTTCTGAAGTTAATGCTACACATATGATGGTAAACTTGCACGCATTTAATGCAAGCAAATACGACATCATTCCATGCATCTGTTTCTCTGTGCATACTTCAATAACTTAACTAAAGACACACTAATAAGGAATGGTCAACTACAAAATAGAAGGTAAATGATATGTTGCTTTGTTTGTTTAAAAAATGTTTTACGCCACTTTCAGCACATTTAAGGCAAAACGGTCGATTTGTGTGTGATGCAGGCATACCACACATTTGTTCCTGGGTATATCTCCCACCATCCGTAAGAATCGTAACTTTCTCACAAGCTCCAAGTGATATTCAAACCGGCAACGAGATTGTTTCAAACACAGCATCTTTATTATACCGACGACGAAGGCAATTTGAAGGTGGAGGAACACGATAGCGACAATAGTGATTGTAAGAAATAAGACAGGTGTATGTATATGTATATGCATATGCAGACATGATCATTTGTGTGTGCGTGCGTGCGTGTGTGTATACATATATACAGCACAAACCAGTAGTTATAACGCTAACAAGAGAACTTATTTATGGAATTGATATCCCTGCCTTTTATGAGACTTTGTTTTGGAGTTATGTGATAAATAGAATCTCACATTCGTGCCTATTTAATATTGAATTTATTCAGTAAACTCGTTGGATAAAAGTGATGTAATGCTCGGCACAGCCTCGCATCATATCATTTTATCCAACGTTTTAATACATATTTAATATTGAATGTGTTAAACTCGTTGGATAAACTTGATATGATGCGAGGTTGTGCCTAATTTTATCCAACGAGTTTAATCAATTCAGTATTAAACAGGCACGCGTAAGATATTCTATATACTATATACTTTATACCAATATAAAATTGTGACATTGTGTAGTGTCAATTAGCATAATTAGTGGTACATACTGAAGATTTGTTGATATAACCGCGGTATTCGCACGTATTGGTTCCCATTAGACTGCTTCACTGCGCATGTACCGTTTCACTCAAACAAGCTTATATTTAAATGCTCTATAGCTGCCAACAACCCCAAACAATATTAGTTAGAGGAGGAAAAGATGATTTTAATAAACAAATTTGTCTTCGCGAAAGTCCGGAACAATTTGGTAGTTTGCGCGCGCACTTTGCGTGATGACGCAGATTTTGCCATTGATCTTTTTAACCGTTGTCATACTCTCTATAGAATAATTATATATTTAATTACAAAAAAATAATGTTTCATTCATGTACCTTGTTTTTCCCCTTTGATATACTATCATCATCACACTCATCGTCTGTTGCCACTGTGGAATATTATAATCGGTTGAAAAATTAAAACGTATAAGATTAAACATAGCAGTTATATCAAATCATATTCTTGTCTGTCCGTTTTAATATCGTTTCATATTATTACACAGTTCTTGTCTTGCACAAGAAGATTTATATGAACTAAACATCACTAACGGGAATCGCTGTAATACCCGATATACAACTATGATGCAAATGTGGTTGACCTACTGCATGTAGTTTATGAGAAACAAAGCTAAACGCAAAAAAAAATGTGTGCGTGCGTGTGTATGATAGATAGAGTATTAGTGTGGAATAATTCCATGCATCTAATATATATCGTTTAACGATTGTTCATTGAACGATGTATAAAACAGCATACTCTGTTATTTGTTAACATTGTTAACATTTGAACACTTGTGAAAGGACTAATATACTTTTATAATGGTCAAAATGGAAGAGAACGATACCAGGGTTTATGTTATATTAGAACTTAATACTAATACATATGAGACTGTAATAATACAGTTTCTTTTTCTGTTGTAGTTCCAAATGTAGACGACCAAAGAACGTTACATGTAGCGCAGTAAGTAGAACGTAGAGGAGAGGGGCTACTCTTGTATTTATGAAAATTTGTAAAATGTCGTGAAAAATATAACTAACTTCTTTTTACCGTTAATCTAGACTACATCTGAATTGATATACAACACATTCATTTGGTTAGCATGGTCATTAATAGTTATCCACCATAGCTCACGTTAAATAAAGTCAACTGTTCGAATACAAGCACAAATAAGTATAAAAGTCTAATAAGAATTACAGCTTTCACAGAAAACAGTAAACCCAAAAACACGCAGTGCGGTGCGTGCGTGCAGGTGTATGTGTGGGTGTGTTGGTGCGTGCGTGTTTGTGTGTGGCGGGAGGGTGGGTGTGTGTGTGTGTGTGTGTGTGTGCGTGTTTGAGCTCTTGTGAAAGAACAAATATATCTTTATAATGGTCAAAATGGAGGAGAACGATATTAGAACATAATAGAAATTCATAAACGAGTGTAATACTACAGTTTCTTTTTCTGTTGTAGTGCAAACTATGCATGAAGAGTGGTTGGAGGAGAACATATATGAAAACGTTGAGTAGTTATATCACCTACACAGGAAAGATGTTGTGATAAGCAAAAGTAAATCATGAAACTGAAAGTAAATCATGACGTACATTTTATGACGTCAAACTTAAACTGAATTTCTGTGATAAAGTCATCGCTGTCATTAAGCTCGGTTTTCCAGGAGAACGGCTAATATGTATATACAAAATATATAGACAGAATATATATACTACTAGTTACAATAGTTCTGTGTTGAACCCTCAATCAGTATGTTTCAACGAAGGAGTTTAAGTAATATTTATAGCATACTTTTTCGTGTATATGCGATTTATACTGCTTCTCGAGGCCGCAGGCCCGAGAGTGCAGTATAAAACGCATGCTATAAATGTTTTGTACCATATCCATTTATCCAACTATGCGCGTGTAAAATTTGGTGGACCATTGTATAACCGAATCTGTCATTTATAGCACGACTGAAATATACCGGCGTTTATAGCACGGTTTAGGCTCAGATATTCAGGTTTATGAAATTATATCACAAGCAAGAACAAAGGAAAACCATTGGAGCTATGGTACAAGTATAGGATAGAGCATGAGTTTTGCACGTGTACGGGGAGATAATGCACGAGCGTTAGCGAGCACGAGCGTTAGCGAGTGCATTATCGTCCGTACACGTGCAAGACTCATGCTCTATTGTATTTATACCACAATAACTAACATATGCTGTGTATATCCTCGGGTATTACACGATGCATAGTGTGTATTTAGGCTATTGTGGTATAAATATTTTTTACTGCATGTTGCTATTGGTTTTGATTCCACATCTCATGTGAAATGATATGAAATTTAAAATGAAAATAAATAAATTGTGAAACCAAAATCATGAAGCACCATTGGATGTAAACTCTATAAATAAAACTTATGCTAATGGATAAAACTACGGAAGTCTGGTACATTTTCATTCTCAATAGGCAATTCACAGATGGTCAGCCAATTATATGGCTATCAGTTACTCCTTGTAATCAACAAGCTAGTGCTAATATACCCCATGCTGTGCTCACACAGTGCACTGGCCAGCAAAAATTAGCAGTTTAATGGACCACTCTATGTTAGTTATGTGCACTCGATGTCTATACAGTAAATGATGTCTTGCATTAAATTTCGTCGCTTAAAAATACCCGATTTCGACATGAGCTGATGAAAATGAAGTTACAAATAAAGGCACGACTACAAAGAAGAATTCAATTAATATAGAGATTGTGTATCTTTAATTTCTTTTTTCAGCAAGCATCAGGTGTATTTATTATTGCACAAAAACACACTGGATTGCCCGACGATTTTCGTTGGGAAATGTCGTGCTTGTAAACGGTATTAAACGGCATTGTTTCTATATTCTACTGCACAGGTTAAAAGAAGAATGTATATTTGGTATCACACAGTATTAACAATCTCACCTGCCACATTAACACAGCCAAGTTCATCCTACATTTCAACACAGTAGTCTAATATTATCAGTATCGCCCCCTTCGAAAATATCTGTGTTAAATATACATATTATAACCTAAAATGTCATTGTTAAGCATTAAACCCGATAGAGGTTATAAGAGTTAGAATGTTGACATTTCTTCAGTTGTATACTAACACCGGGTCAAAGGTCAAAGCTATTTTTACCCCTTGCAATTTCGTATCCTGTCTACTTTTACTTCTGAAATTTATATAAAAAAACTGTCAAAAACATGATAAACTCCCTTTTCAAATATCAACATGTCCAGATTACAGTTACAGCCAAACAATAACAGGAAATGCTCTAAAAAAGCTTCTTTTTTTTTTTTAAAGAAAACAAGAAATCTGCGGATTCACATGTCTCGCCTAATGGGGGCGTGACTTTTATAAAAATAAAAGATAAATGTTGCTTAAAGGGACACATGGCAATCTTGATTTTTTAAAAACTAGCGGCGTCCCGTTAGTTTTTCTATATAAATTGCATTTGTTCAATCATTAATGTTAATTATAAGAATTGTATTCAGCCATTTGTTTTTGCATATTATTATAGGGCTGGCGTGGCGCAGTCGGTAGCGCGGCGGATTTGTAACCGGAGGCCCCGGGTTCAATCCTCCGTGGTGCCACTGAGTTCCGTCGGTGTGTTCTTGGGCAAGACACTTTACCTTAGCCTCGTCCGTCGGATGGAGACGTAAACCGGGCGGTCCTGTCTATCGGTCTATCCTCCGATCACGTTAAAGAACCATAGGAATCTATTCGATAATAAGAGTAGGGCAGGTTCCCGGATTCCTATGTATCCTTCCCCACTCTCTGGGGCGGCTCTAAATAACCTATACTGTGTTGATGAGCCGTTAAACAACATTCAATTCAATTCAATTTGCATATTATTAATTTTTGAAATTATTGCACCAATAATATATTAAAACATATAGTATAATAAGACGAAATGGTGAATACTTAACATTTGATCTATTTAAATGTAACCAGGGTTAAAGTCAAAACGATACCAGATATATAAATCGAGACACCCATTTCAAATACTTCAAGATTGCTGTGTGTCCCTTTAAATGAAAGTTTGTAAACATTTTAATAACCAAAAACAATGGAGTTTATAGTTTGCCGAGATGACATTTAAGTCAAAACAAAATGCAATTCTATAAAAGATAAATACAAGAGGCCCAAGAGGGTCTGTGGACGCTCAGCTGGCTAAAATGGAGTAGTAGGAGAAGTAGTCGGGACAAAGCTTGCATATTAAAACCTTTAAAGGGCCATAACTCCACCGAAAATCTTTTTACCAGAACACGGTGATGATATGCAAGAAGAAGAAGTTCTTCCCGTAATATGCAAAAATGATCCAACAAGGAAACCTAACCTCCCATTTAAAGAAGAAGAAAACAAGAAATATCAGTGTAAGTGATAAATGCCCCTGAAGTGTCCTTTGACCTCTTGGTATGACCTTGACCTTGGAGCCATGGACCTGGATTTTGTGCACGACACGTCGTTTGGTTGTGGTGAGCACTTGTGCCAAGTTATTTGAAAATCCGTCCAGGCATGCAAAAGTTATTGACTGGACAAGATTTGACCTTTGACCTCTAAGTGTGACCTTGACCTTGGAGCCACAGACCAGGATTTTGTGCGCAACACATCGTCTTGTTCTGGTGAGCAATTGTGCCAAGTTATTTGAAAATCCGTCCTTGAATGCCAGAGTTATTGACTGGACACAAATTGACTTTTGACCTCCAAGTGTGACCTTGACCTTGAAGACCTAGGTTTTGTGCGCGACACATTGTCTTGTTATGATGATCAGTTGTGCCAAGTTATTTAAAAATCCCTGTTGTGACGTTACGGTCCGCTCACGAAATTGCGCACCTGTTTTTGACCTATAAACTTCAAGTGTAACCTTGACCTTTGAGGAACGGATCTGGGTTTTGTGCGAGACACATCGTCTTGTTATGGTGATCACTTGTGCCAAGTTATTTAAAAATTCCTGCAGGGGTTGTGACGTTACGGTCCGGACAAGAAATTGCATACCTGTTTTTGACCTATGAACTTCAAGTGTGACCTTGACCTTTGAGGTACGGACCTGGGTTTTGCGCGCGACACACCGTCTTGTTATGGTGATCCCTTGTGCCAAGTTAATCCAAATTCCAAGAAGGGGTTTTGAAGGTACAGTCCGGACACGAAAAGCGGAATGACGGACAGACAAATGTAGGACAGACAGAATCCGGACGTACGGACGGACGGTGCGATTACTATATAAAAAGAAGGTTCCTTATGGAAAAATTTATATATAAAATAAATAAAAATAAAAATGAGAAAATAATAATAAAAAAATAATAATAATAATCAAAAACAAGTCCGAGCATTCATTGATATAAAAACACTGACAAAGTTTAATTCAGATCGAATAATAAATAAAGTTGCTAGAGTATTCAAAATGGCCAAAAAAAATGAAATGAAAAATAAAAATACATTATAATAAAAAATAAATCAAAAAAAAGTATTAAAAACAAAAACATTCTCATTTAAAGAAAATAGAATGTTTCTTGTGAGGAAAAAAACGACAAAAAACACTATAATAATCAACACTTCCTGACTTACTGGTCAAGCTCGCATTGGGATTCAAACCTACAGCAGTACAGGGGTTAACGACGCCGCATTGTAAACCTCTTCGAATCCCACTGACTTGTGAGAAATCTATTCCTTGGATAGGGGAGGTGTACAGTACTGGTTCTATCCAGGATTAAGTGAGTGGTCTGCATCTACTACGAAAAAATGACCATCATATATAGCCTTAAAATATGCTGAAAATGATGTAGCACAATCAATCAATTAAATAGATTAAAACCCATAAAACTGAGAGATGGGCACTCAGGTATCTCTCATGACATATGACCAATCACAAATGAGAATATGTATGTTGTCTTCAATTCTATCAATGTTGTCCCCTGGCACAGAGGGGGAGTGTCGGGGAGGATATTTGATATGGAGTATATTGGTCGACTCTGGGGAATTATACATACATTCTGCTCCTAGGGACGGGAATTAGACAGACAATTGGATTTGATTATATTGAATTATCCATGCTTAGTCCAGCTCTTTTTCCAAACAACTTTTACTCCCACCAGGATTCGAACCTGGGTCTTCCACCAAAATGGTAGATGTGTTTACCAATTACACCATAGAAGTGTTATATTTCGTACTGAGAGCATGGACTAACATACAGTCAAAGCCTTGGAATCGATCATCTGAGTAGTTCATGTATATAGCGACTTTAGGAAAAGATGCAGAACAAAAAATGACATGGTATGCAGTCCGAGGAAATGGAATCTATCTTTCATACAAGCCATCTATGAAATATAGCACAACAGAGATAAATATATCCATGAGCAATATTAAATGAACTAGAAATGTGTCCATAGGACACAGATGCCGCCGGTATAAGTTACTAGAACTATGAATTCGCAAAAAAAAAAGATACGGTACAAGTGGGAGAAGCAGCACTTCTACTTGGTGAATGGATAAAATAATAGATATACAATGCAATTATCTGTGTTCAAAGTCAGTATATGCAACAATAAATTTGTATATGAAAAGTATTTTCATATATAAGATAACTCACTGTCCCATCATATTTCAGAGCACTAGCTGTCACCATCACATATGAGAAGACTGTCACTGGCATATCACATCAGATATATAAGATCACTCGCTGTCCCATCACATTTCAGAGAACTATTGCGGCACATAATATCATAAATAAGAGCACTCACTGTCACATTACATCGCATTTCAGAGAATTGTGACGGCACATAACATCATATATAAGAGCATTGTCACTGGGACATTAAACACATTTCAGAGAACTGTCACTTTGTATTTTGTCCTGTTGAAGAAAAGAAGAGACATAGGTTTTGCTTTATGGGCGTTGACAAAGGCGTCAAACATTCAAGTTTTGCATTTAGGTCATGTTCTCAGCAGGTGTATGCATTTTCAATATTTGGTTATAGTTGTATAAGAATAATCATGTCTTAATCTTGCTGTAAATGCAAAAAAAATAATCCTGTAATCATTCAAAACAAACAAGATGTCTGTCGGTTCACGCCGAAATTACTGGTCTCACGGAATCTCGTGCGACTTCTCCGGGGTATAGCAAGATTTCGTAAAGTTTTTCCACATCAAAGAATGAGTTCTACATGTATATCTGTGGTATATATGTCTATGCTTTTGGTGTCTATGCTTTTGGTATCTGAGTTAATGACACAATGAACAAGATCTGTCGGAGAACAGCGCAGCTTGACTATTCGATTTTTCAGAGAATAATAAATTATATAGCTAGTATATACCATCAGAAAACAAGGCTAAAACAATGTGGGGTGGGGTGGGGTGGGGGCTGTGGGGGGGGGGGGGGGGGGGAGCCCATGCCAATATGAGTAAAGTAAGATGCATAATGCTGTAAGAAATCCCAAACCAAATTTATAGATGTATACATGCTTACATGCAAACCTAGATCTGCCTTTATTGCACATTTTATGGCCCATCACAATTTGGGTTCCATGGGAGCACAGAATTTGCAGGACAAAATTACTTACCCAACCCTTTACAACATACTATAAGGAAACCAATTCCAAAATTTAGTTCAGCTAGGACAAGAAATGTAAGAGATATAGACCTGAAAACACAGCTTATTCGCAAAATTTGATGTGAAACAGACACATTTTAAGGGCTATCAGAATTTGGGTTCCATAAGAGCCCAGGAGTTACAGGAACCAACATTACTTTAGCAGCCCTTAAGATAATGCTATAAGGAAGCTAATGGCCAAATCTGATTGTGCTAGGGTAAGAATTGTAAGAGATATAGACTTGTAAACACAGCTTACACGCAAAATTTGATGTGAAATTGGACACATTTTATGGGCTATCATAATTTGGATTCCATGGGAGCCCATAGGTTACAGGAACCAAAATTGCTTAGGCAGCCCTTAAGATAATGCTATAAGGAATCCCATGGCCAAATTTGGTTGTGCTAGGATAAGAAATGTAAGAGATATAGACTTGTAAACACAGCTTACACGCAAACCTTGATGTGGGACGCCGACACCGGGGTGATTACATAAGCTCTCTTATTCTTCGAATAGTCGAGCTAAAAACGAATATTAAACAAAGTGCCAAAAGTAGGTGAAGGTAATTCATATTAACTTACTTTTCTTTGTAACTATAGCTGGTTTTCAAACTTGTCCAAGCTTTTATTGATATTAACAATCCGTTAAAGTTTGGTAAAGATCGGATGGAAAAAGGCCCTATTGTCTTGAGGCAAAAAACGCAGTATTTATAATTTTTAACTAAATCAACGGCCGTAACACCGGTGTTACTGGTCCAATCTGGCTAGTTTTCGAACTTGTCCGAGCTTTCATTGATATTAACAATCTGGTAAAGTTTAGTAAAGATCTGATGGAAAAAGAAGGCCCTATCGTCTTAATGAGGCAAAATATAGCAGCTTTTACTAAATCAAGGGCCACAACTCAGGTGTTCCTGGTACGATCAGGCTGGTTTTCGAACTTGTCAGACCTTTATTGATATTAACAACCTGGTACAGTTTGGTAAAGATCGGATGAAAAATGAAGTCTTTATTGTCTTAACGAGGCAAAAGTTAACGACAGACGACGGACAACTCGCCATCCCATTAAAGATTCTGTCAGTGCAGACGAAACTTGTATTTTTAAATCAGTGATGTGTTAGTCCTGTACTATATGAAGGAAAGTTTTGGGATTAGTGTGAAATGGAAAACAGGTAGGGTAGTTTTTGTTTTCTTGCAATTAACCCATCAAATGTTAATTTTTCTCCAAAAGCATTAAAGATTGCATTTCATTGTGTTTGTCAACAAATGTTGCTGAACCCTGAAATCATGTGCAATCTGAAATAATACAAGATAAACGAGAACGTCGAAAACAGTCAGGATATTTGTGCAAATATATGGGAAGGAATGCATGTGAGCATGGTTCGACGAATTTGTAAGAACTTGAATTTGCAAACTAAACCAGAATAAAGGCAAGATGTATAGATATTCTAGTATTACTTATACACGGCAGAGCGGTTAAATCATCTGTCTTGTGATCAAAGAGCTGTGGGTTCGAATCCCATTCAGATTCTTGATATTCCTCCAAGAAAGGTATTATTAACGGCTTTAAAAATACACTCCCAATACATTCAATATGCACGTATGGTGATTAAATATAGTTTATTCTCTAAATGGATGTGTAAAAACCAGTTTATGTATAGAGTGTAAAAAGAAAGCATGTGTTTTGTTAAGAAACAAAATGTGTACTATGTTTTTTAAGATTCACATCCTATTTCTCTTTCATATTTCAAGTATGACACTTCTGGACATGCGAAACTTGATCTCTGGCGTGACAGTGGAAGTGCGTTAGCCCCATGACCATAAAGGCCGCGTTACGCAGAAAAGTGTGAATGTTACTGTGTAAAAAAGTAATATGACATAACCAACCGTATTTGCTAAATTGTTCTCCCAAAATATTTTCCAATGTTCCCTTGATCCTCAAAAATATTACAAATAACAGACAATGTTCCCCATTCCCCCCAAAATAAATGGACATGTTCTCTTGTTCCCCAAAACCACTGGAAGACCCTCTTTAATGAATTATGTATCAACTGGCCCTCCCAGTGGGAGGTCCATGTTCCCTTGTTCCTTAAAAATATTACACAATGTTCCCTTGTTCCCCAAACATATTTTGATTTTTTCCCAAAAAAAATTGTCCAATGTTCCCTAAAAATATTACCAATAACAGACAATGTTCCCCAATATAAATGGCCATGTTCCCTTGTTCCACAAAACCTCTGGGAGACTCTCTTAAATGAATTATGTATCAACTGCAAAGAAAAATTGTGACATTTTTATAATGCTATGTCACGTGATGAAGCAGTCCTGCCAATACTATATTAATGAGATATATACAAAAACATGATCGAGGCATATACTTTAAAAACATCTACATGGTATTTCACTAGAATAAAATAAGTTTGAACGTTAAAAATAAAAATCCTTCAAGCAGTTTCAGATTTAATTTTTCTCTAACTCTATGTACGCTATGAGTCACGTCGGCCATTTTTAATATTTGACGACAACAAAAAACACACTCAATATAGGCCAACCCAAAGAACATGTATATCTGATTATGACCCATGTGACCACAAAGTTTCTCCTTAAAGCTCTGGATGCACCCGGTCTGATGTATATACATTTAGAGCTACACTTGGTGACAATTTGTTCGTAGTATTTAAGGTTTGGGGGACTAAGTGGCAAACTGTCCCCCAATATTGGTGAACAAAGAGACAAACTGTCCCCCAAATTTGAATAACTGGTACACACTGGAATTCTCATTTAATGAGGCCCTCCCAGTGGGGGTCATGTTCCCTTGTTCCCTGATTTTTTTCCAATGTCCCATTGTTCCCCAAACATTTTGCTAAACTGTTCTTCCAACATTTTTCCAATGTTCCCTTACCAATAACAGACAATGTTCCATTGTTCCCCAAACATATTTTGCTTTGTTCCCCAAAACTATATGTGCAAGGTTCCCTAAAAATATTACCAATAACAGACAATGTTCCCTTGTTCCCCCAATATAAAGGCCATGTTCCCCCAATATAAATGGCCATATTCCCTTGTTCCACAAAATCCCTGGGAGACCCTCTTTAATGAATTATGTATCAACTGTAAAGAAAAATTGTTACATCTTTAAATGCTATGTCAGGTGATGAAGCAGTCCTGCCAATACAATATTAATGAGATATATACATAAACATGATAGAGGCATATATATACTTTAGAAACATCTACATGATATTTCACTAAAATAAAATAAGTTCAGAACCATTTGAACGTTAAAAATAAAAATCCTTTAAGCGGTTTCAGCTTTAATTTTCCTATAACTCTATGTACACTTTGAGTCACATGGTGGCCATTTTTAATATTTGACGACAACAAAAAACAAACTCAATATAGGCCAACCCAACGAATATGTATATCTGATTATGACCCAATTAACCACAAAGCTTCTCCATATAGCTCTGGATGTCCCCGGCCTGATGTATACACATGTAGAGCTACACTTGGTGACAATTTGTTCGGAGTATTTAACGTTTGGGGGACTAAGTGGCAAACTGTCCCCCATATTGGTGAACAAAGAGACAAACTGTCCCCCAAATTTGAATAACTGGTACACACTGGAATTCTCATTTAATGAGGCCCTCCCAGTTGGGGTCCATGTTCCCTTGTTCCCTTAAAATATTTTCCAATGTTCCATTGTTGCCCAAAAATATTTTGCTAAATTGTTCTCCTAAAATATTTTCCAATGTTCCCTTGATCCCCAAAAATATTATCAATAAGAGACAATGTTCTATTGTTCCCCAAACATATTTTGCTTTGTTCCCCAAAACTATTTGTCCAATAACAGACAATGTTCCATTGTTCCCCCAATATAAATGGCCATGTTCCCTTGTTCCATAAAACCCCTGGGAGACCCTCTTTAATGAATTATGTATCAACTGTAATGAAAAATTGTGACATCTTTACAATGCTATGTCAGTGATGAAGCAGACCTGCCAATACTATATTAATGAGATATATACATAAACATGATAGAGGCATATACTTTAGAAACATCTACATGATATTTCACTAGAATAAAATAAGTTCAGAACTGTTTTAACGTCAAAAGTAAGAAACCTTCAAGCGGTTTGAGCTTTAATTTTCCTATATAACTCTATGTAAACTTTGAGTTGTGTAGTTGCCATTTTTAATATTTGACGACAGCAAAAACAAACTCGATATAGGTCAACCCAAAGAACATGTATATTTGATATTAATTTATGTTGGTGGGTACATTGACCACAAAGCTTCTTCATCAAGCTCAGTATGTCCCCGGCCTGATGTATAGACATGTAGAGCTACAATTGGTGACAATTTGTTTAGAGTACTTAACGTTTGGGGGACTAAGTGACAAACGGTCACCCATATTGGTGAACAAAAAGACAAACTGTCCCCCAAATTTGAATAACTGATACAATCTGGCATTCTCATTTAATGAGGTCCTCCCAGTGGGGGTCCATGTTCCCTTGTTCCCTGAAAATATGACACAATGTTCCCTAAATATATTTTGCTTTGTTCCCAAAAATATTATCAATAACAGACAATGTTCCCTTGTTCCCCCAATATAAATGGCCATGTTCCCTTGTTCCAAAAACCTGGGAGACCCTCTATAATGAATTATATATCAACTGTAAAGAAAAATTGTGACATTTTTATAATGCTAAGCCACGTGATAAAGCAGTCCTGCCAATACTATATTATTGAGATATATACATAAACATGATAGAGGCATATATATATACTTTAGAAACATCTACATGATATTTCACTAGAATAAAATAAGTTCAAAACCGTTTGAACGCTAAAAATAACAAGAGGTAAATGACCTTGAAGCTCTACTGATTGATTTTGATTTCAGGAAGTAGTCGCTACAGACTTGTTTTTTGAAAAATTATTTTTAGCCTCGGCGGCCATCTTGAATTTCCGGCCGACCTGAAATTTTGCTAGGATCAATTAGACATCAAGAGCAACATTCCTGTGAAGTTTCATGAAAATCCGTCAAGTAGTTTCACAGGAATAGTCGCTACAAGTTTTCATTATATAACTCTATGTAAACAAAGATGGCCGCTGACAGCCATGTTTAACGTTGAATCAAAATAATGTTTGACTCTGATAACCATCATGTCATGCTGATCATTTTACAAAAAGTCCCATATCAATATCACTTATAGTTTTCAAGACGTAGTCGCTACAAACTTCTTTTTTAAAAAATCTAATTTTAGCTGTGGCGGCCATCTTGAATTTCTGGACGATCTGAAATTTTGCTAGGATCAATTAAACATTAAGAGCAACATTCCTGTAAAGTTTCATGAAAATCTGCCAAGTAGTTTCAAAGGATTAGTCGCTACAAGTTTTTACTATAGAACTCTATGTAAACAAAGATGGCTGCTGGCAGCCATGTTTAACGTTGAATCAAAACAATTTTTGACAAGGACCAACATCATGTCATGCTGATCATTTTACAAAAAGTCCAATATCAATATCACTTATAGTTTTCAAGTAGTAGTCGCTACAAACTTGTATTTTGAAAATCTATTTTTAGCCATGGCAGCCATCTTGAATTTCCGGGCGACCTGAAATTTTGCTAGGATCAATTAGACATCAAGAGCAACATTCCTGTGAAGTTTCATGAAAATCCGTCAAGTAGTTTCAGAGGAGTAGTCGCTACAAGTTTTCATCATATAACTCTATGTAAACAAAGATGGCAACTGGCAGGCATGTTTAACGTCGAATCAAAATAATGTTTGACTCTTATAACCATCATGTCATGCTGATCATTTTACAAAAGTCCCATATCAATATCACTTATAGTTTTTCAAGACGTAGTCGCTACAAACTTCTTTTTTAAAAATCTATTTTAGCTGCGGCGGCCATCTTGAATTTCTGGCCGATCTGAAATTTTGCTAGGATCAATTAGACATTAAGAGCAGTATTCCTGTAAAGTTTCATGAAAATCTGTCAAGTAGTTTCAAAGGAGTAGTCGCTACAAGTTTTTACTATATAACTGTATGTAAACAAAGATGGCCTCTGGCAGCCATGTTTAATGTTGAATCAAAACGATTTTTGACAAGGACCAACATCATGTCATGCTGATCATTTTAGAAAAAGTCCCATATCAATATCACTTATAGTTTGCAAGAAGTAGTCGCTACAAACTTTTTTTTGAAAATCTTGAATTTCCGACCGACCTGAAATTTTGCTAGGATCAATTAGACATCAAGAGCAACATTCCTGTGAAGTTTCATGAAAATCCGTCAAGAAGTTTCAGAGAAGTAGTTGCTACAAGTTTTCATTATATAACTCTATGTAAACAAAGATGGCCGCTGGCAGCCATGTTTAACGTCAAATCAAAACGATTTTCGACAAGGACCAACATCATGTCATGCTGATCATTTTAGAAAAAGTCCCATATCAATATCACTTATAGTTTTCATGAAGAAGTCGCTACAAACTTGTTTTTTAAAAACCTTTTTTTAGATCTGGCGGCCATCTTGGATTTCACATCAACATGAATTTTTGCTAGGATCAACTAGACTTCATGGGCAACATTTCTGTAAAGTTTCATGAAAATCCATTCAGTAGTTTCAGAGAAGAAGTCGCTACAAAATAAAGTTTACAGACAGACGGACGCCGGACCACGGCATAAGAGATCAGCAGAGCTAAAAATCCTTCAAGCGGTTTCAGCTTTAATTTTTCTCTAACTCTATGTAAGCCTTGAGTCACATGGTGGCCATTTTTAATATTTGAAAACAAAAAAATAACTCTATATTGGCCAACCCAAAGAACATGTATATCTGATTATGTTGGTGGGTGAAATATACCCAATTGACCACAAAGCTTCTCCATAAAGCTCTGGATGCCTCCGGCCTGATGTATATACATGTAGAGCTACAATTGGTAACAATTTGTTCAGAGTACTTAACGTTTGGGGGACTAAGTGATAAACTGTCCCCCGTATTGGTGAGCAAAGAGACAAACTGTCCCCCAAATTGTATAACTGGTACACACCGGAATTATCATTTAATGAGGCCCTCCCACTGAACCGTTTGAACGTTACCAATAAAAATAACAATCCTTTATCCATTTCGACCAATCAAACCAGTACTATACCTCCTCCGACAAACAATAGCATGTACAACAGTATAATAAAGCATGTGCAACTGTATTATAATATAACCTATTGTCAATATACTCCGACATCAACAACAGGGTGGAGATATCTGGCGTCATGTTAATTGACCAGAAAGCTTCCAGAGCTGTAGATAAGCCGAGTTTTTGAGTATTTTACTCATACTTTCTTTTACACAACCCCTCATTTTTGTAAAATTGTGAGTATCATGTTATCATCAACTTACGACTAATACTCATAACTTTTAACAAGAGGTCAATGACCTTGAAGCTCTACTGATTGATTTTGATTTCAGGAACTAGTCGCTACAAACTTGTTTTTTGAAAATCTATTTTTAGCCGTGGCGGCAATCTTGAATTTTCGGCCGACCTGAAATTTTGCTATAATCAACTAGACATCTCGAGCAACATTCATGTGAAGTTTCATGAACATCCGTCAAGTAGTTTCAGAGGAGTAGTCGCTACAAGTTTTTACTATATAACTCTGTGTAACCAAAGATGGCCACTGGCAGCCATATTTAACGTCGAATCAAAATAATGTTCGACTCGGATCAACATCATGTCATGCTGATCATTTTAGAAAAAGTCCCATATCAATATCACTTATAGTTTTCAAGAAGTAGTCGCTACAAATTTATTTTTTAAAAACCTATTTTTAGCTGTGATGGCCATCTTGAATTTCTGGCAGATCTGAAATTTTGCTAGGATCAAAAAGACATCAAGAGCAACATTCCTGTAAAGTTTCATGAAAATCCGCCAAGTAGTTTCAGAGGAGTAGTCGCTACAAGTTTTTACTATATAACTCTATGTAAACAAAGATGGCCGCTGGCAGCCATGTTTAACGTCGAATCAAAACGATTTTTAACAAGGACCAACACTATGTCATGCTGATTATTTTAGAAAAAGTCCCATATCAATATCACTTATACTTTTCAAGAAGTAGTCGCTACAAACTTGTATTTTAAAACTCTATTTTTAGCTTTGGCGGCCATCTTGGATTTCACATCAACATGAATTTTTGCTAGGATCAACTAGACTTTACGGGCAACATTTCTGTAAAGTTTCATGAATATCCATCCAGTAGTTTCAGAGAAGTAGTCGCTACAAATAAAAGTTTACGGACAGACGGACGACGCACCACGGCATAAGCTCTGCTGATCTCTGATCAGAAGAGCTAAAAATCATGAGTTTTATATTTGTATGTAATTGTCCTGTGGAACAGTTTATTCCATATTTAGTTCCAAGCATGTGTCTAATATATACTCAATTGCAAAAGAAACTGGACACTTTGAAAAATTTACTTTTCACCCTATCCTCTTCATCAAGCGACAGTCCCTTAATGATTGGACCTATTGAAAAACAAATGACAACATAAGAAAAAAAGAGGTTTGTTTCCTGTTACCCGACCGACCGTGATTTTTACCCCCATCCCATCCTGACCGTATGTTTTAACTTTTATATAACGCAAATGAATTATTATACCAGTCCCCTCGCTCAGCAATGACCATTTCCATTTTTTTCTATGAAGACATACATCTTTTTGGCACTGAAAGTGGTTGATTTGAAGTTTGCTTTTCTCATCAGAATCAAGCATACAAAGTCAAACACGTACATAAATCTCAAGATAAATGTTTTAATTTACTTGTGGCGAAGAAATAAATTCAATATCGTTTGAATAATGTGTTATATACGCGTTTTACCTGCAACCCACATTCGCGGATTACACAAAATGTCTGCCATTTGCATTCAATATTATCATCATGTTTTTTTTTCCAAAGCATATTTCGCCTAGCCATAAGCTTGATTCTTACAAATATTATGTCTGTTTGAAATTTCGAAGGTTAAATATTATTTTAAAACCAAGATAGATAATGGATGTTCTACGATTCGGAAGATTTCAATGGATGAAAATATACTATTTTTGGAAGGGGTAAAGATCTAGATTAATAAATCGGTGTATGAATGCTTATGAACGTCAAATTATTTCTTCGTAAAACTGAGCTCCAAATTTGACCTAGATTTAAAAATAGAATTTATCAAAAAAATTCTATCAAATTTTATATTTGTATATTACCCATTGTACCATGTAACATTAGAATCTTTGAATAATGAATTTGATTGGTTATCTAAAGAAAACACCATTACATCTTACATCACAAGCACCCTTTCTGCCAGGAGCTAAAAATGAAGCCCTAAAAATAGCGGGCAGATTTCCCCAAATCCACTACATATGACATTTTCAGAAAATGTTTCTTCTACGATACTGGCTATAAAGTTAACACAACAAAATTGTAAATATAAATTTTAATTGACATCATGTCATTATTCTGATATTTTTTTAACGCAATTGCAGGCCTGCCTCCTAGCAGGCTCAGATAAAAATAAATGTTTTTATAGATGTTGGTTTTTAGTAAATTAAATGTTTTTAGTTCTCACTTCATCTTGAGTCTCAGAAATGCTGCATGCTTACCAGACCATTATAGGTTCCACTTTGGGAGTAGATCTTATGGATCCCACAATGGTCTCGCAAAGGCAACAACATTCTGAAAAACCCACGATGGCATGAAGTAGTATTACATACATAACTGTAAATTTCTAATAGCTTCAATCATTTTGATTTTGATTAATGTAATGCAGAATGGACCATTTATTCAGTAACTAACAAATAGAAAGAAAAAAAGGTTTCAAGAGAAAATTACAGGCTTTTAAAGGGACACTGTCCGTAAGTAAGCAGATATTGAGCATAACCAAATAACTGTCTGATTTTTATTCAATGAAATGTATACATAAAAACATGAGCATAGACCCTAAGAAGTCTGTACTAATACATTCGTGAGTTTAAAAAGTGGGACCCACAATATTTACCTTTTCTACGATCACGTGACTTCCATTAGCGCATTAGGTTTTCATCAAAGTATGTACTGCGTAATATGTATAGCCCACTTAGCTCAGTTGGGGGCGATGTCGGCTACTTCACGCTCACTATTATTACTGCGAGTTTATTTTTAATTATTGGACTACGAGTTCGAACGCACAAAGTGTTTTTTCCTTTTTTTTGTACCGCGATTGAATTCCGTCAAACAATCTTGCTTTTAATTAGTAAATATTCAATAATGTTTAGATTGTAATGTTTGCGAACATAATTAGTGTGTGTTTTATAAGCTAAAAGTTACGGACATTGTCCCTTTAAAGGTTTTTCAGACAAAATAAAGGTTTTAAAGGATTTCAACAAAATTACATGATTTTTAAAGGTTATAAAGGTTCCACTAGCTATAGGAGGCCTGCAATTGTGAGAAAATATATTGGCCTTTAAACTTGACCTAGTTTGTATTGAGGACCATATCAGCCCATTCAAAGAAGTACAGACAGTTTTCAACTTATTCAGACATCTACAAACACGATTTCTTCCCAAGGACAGTACCCCTGTGGAACTCTCTTCCAGCCACCGTGGCTGAGACTCCCTCCTTGGTATCCTAGAAGAGGGAGCTATCCACTGTCTCTAGGAGTCCTACTCAGGGATCACTCTAGGCCGCAATATTCTCGCATTAAAATCTCAAAAATCGCATGAAAAAAGGCAAATGGAACAAATTGTTGCACCGAAGTCGGGAAATCCATTTTCACCATGTCGGTTCGTAACGAAAATACAATTATTTATATTTCATGTAAATTCGTTCAGATCCATTTATTCGCGATTAAAACATATAAAATGAGAAAATATCAAATTATTCGAAAATCACATGAAAAAAAATCAAAACGAGATTGTTATGTCGGTAAACTTCCGGTTCGCTTTCGCTTCGCAGTGTCAAAGTAAATCAATTGATTATGAATAAACATGGCCATTTTTATAACAAATTATCAACTTTTAGTAATATCCGATCTGATCTGACGCAATTAACTATTAACTGGTGCAAGCAATTGTAAAATGTTAGCGTAAAAAGTCGACGTAAATTCGGACACGCTTTATTTTGGATGCTAAAAACAACTTCTACTTTTACTTTGCGCTTTTCAGATTATTTTTTTAAAATGTTATTCAGGTAAAAAGAAACGACTCCGTGTTATCTTCAATATATTGACAATAAATTGCAAAGGGGGTCGGCAAGGTGTTGGGATGGTGTTGAGTGTTCAAATGGTTTGGTACAGAGTCCTAAAACCCCAAAATTCGAAAACCCATGTTACTAAGTATACATATGGTTTGGTATAGTCCTAAAACCATAAATATCGAAAACCCATGTTACTAAGTATACATATGGTCCTGTTGGGATGGTGTTCAAATGGTTTGGTATAAAGTCCTAAAACCCCAAATTTCGAAAAACCCATGTTATTATTTAAAGTATACATATGGACCATATGTATACTTTAATAGTATATACATATGGACCATATGTATACTTTAATAGTAACATGGGTTTTCGATGTATACTTAGTAACATGGGTACTTCGATCTATCTATCATGTCTTTTATTGCATCTTCTTAGCATTACTAGTGAAGTCACTTCCGTTTGGTTATGGTCAAAGATGACAGTTCATTGAGCATTGACTGCTTTAGAGCAGCATTGACAAAACCTCAGTTAACCAGCATGTTTTTCATGCGCAATTCCAACCCGTTAAATGTAAGCCAGTATTGGTTACTTCAACGTAAACTAGATACAGTTCAACGTACACATGTAGATGTAGAGGCACACAGAAAATCCAAAAATGCGGATGCTCTGTCACAATTTGTAACTTACGGTCAATTTGTGACGGAAGCATTGTAATTTAGATGTATATAAAACTTTCTCCTCTATGAATCAAGATTCCACGGTTTGAAGGCTTCAAACTAGTAAACATCATTACGTCTTCGTCACTGTCTTATGACTGAAACAAGTTAAATTACCTTCACATTTCGTGCAGCAGCGAAACCGGATACGGAATTCTGATATATTTAGTCTTGATCATCTTCGACGCTTGATTTTCAATACAAACGTAGCGAAAGTAAACAAACGTCTGGATGATCATATGATCAGCCGGTGCGCCTCGGATTTTTTCACTGTAAAAATCTGGCTGGCCCAAGGGAGTTAACCCAATTAACCCATGGGAGTTAACTCAACAGTGAGATACTCTCTCACATAGATTTTTCATTTTTTGGGGGGACTCCAGAGAAAAATGAAATCTGAGCGAATGAGGACTTAATGCACTGTTTAAAGGCACAGGAACTGGTCACTTTTAATTTTTGCCTTCTATTATTAATATGAAATAGGCACTACCTATGTAACGGGCAAAGCAATTTGATAGCATGTACACTTTTTAGCCATCTCTATTTAATTGTAAGGGTCAGAACTAACTATAAATTTGATCAGATCTTAAAGTCAGGAAATAGTTATAGATAGATCTTTGCACAAATATGTAAATAAATATATTTTTAAGGCCTAATAAAATAATACCCTTGTTTACTGCAACAATAAGTAGGAAGGTCAGCTTTTTGTTTTATTTTGTATCTGTAATAAGACTTTAAACTTGAGAACAATAAGATACGGATAGATTTAAGTGCAGACTTTATTTGATATTTTCCTTTACACAGAAAATATGCTCAAACATTTCTGGTGCAGTATTTGTGTGAGTCCGCGTATTTCAATTTTCGGGGGCTAACAAACTGAACGGTTTTCGGAAAAACTAGATTTGTTTTATTCTCATAAAAGATGTCGGCAGCGTTTAAAAGGTTATGGTCCGGTCACGGTGAACACATGTTTATTTGTTATCCGAGCCTTCTCTGACCAAACCATTGTAGATAATCTCAGAGAATCTAGCGACATGTTTATTATTTATTCTAGCATGTCCAACGGAATGTAAGTGTATACATAAAATTGAAATATCAAGGTCTGTTTGTTGGCATAAATATCCTTCAAAATACATAGGATGTTTTTTCTATGTTTAATGAATGAGACTCATATGTAGTGGTAGGTAGGTAGTCCAGGTCGTTTAACCCTTTTTTGCAGCGGTCCGTATAAGGCCACTTCGCCACCCAAATTACAAAATCATGCAGTTTTCCCCATTTAATGTCATTTCCCAGTCATGGATCTTTCCCACATTCTAGGCAAAAATGCTCCTTTCCAGACCTCAGGGCCTTTTTAACCTATTTAACAGGGGCAGAAATTTGGCCTCTTCCCAATTGCAAAAACCTCTATTTTTTCCCAATTTTGGGGTAAAAAATTCCCATTAAAAACAAAAAATGTATATATATATATTTTTTTTTTTTTTTTTTTTTTTTGGTAATTAAGTGACATACTTTACATAGTTTGTATGTTAAAATAACTCAGTTCTAAAAACTAATCAATATTTTACCTAAAACTACATTTTAATAAAATTTTCCCTTAAAAAAAACTTTTCCCAAAACAACGAAAATCACGCTATTTTTTCCCCAATTTGGACAGTCTCACGCTTATTTTTCCCAAATTCAGCAGGCCTAGGCCTTTTCCCAATTTCTTTGAAAAAAAGCCCTGGACCTAGTAAAAGGCTCTGGTGGTGTTGAGGAGGGGGAGGGGCAAGTTTTTTTTCATCTCTTAAACTGTTATTAGTGAAATTTATTTTTTGTTAGCTGTTTAGTGTTATTGAGAATATTTAATTAATCTTTGTTACCTGTTATTATCAAATTCTTACTCCAGTCCCCATCCATTCCATACACAATTAATCATTCATTGTATCAAAGTTATTTGACCGTTATCTAGTCAGTGCCTGTTTCATATTAAAACATTATTGTTACATTTTTAACTTGCGATTAAGGTAAACATATGTGTATTTGTCTAGCATTTTCCTTATTTTATGTAGGATCTCTTTACTGGAAACACATATTTTGTTCTATCATGTACTAAAATAAACTCTTCTTACTAAAATAAACTATTCTTAATCACAATTGTTGGTATCACATTTTGTTATAAGGGGTCAAAATTCGACCAATTATGTCTCAAAAATGTATTTTTTTTTTTTTAAACAGTCAAGAGATTAGTCTCCCTTTATTATAAGTACACATTTGTTTTTCTCGGTCCTGAATATCGAGGTTTTGCAAATGTGAATTTTAAAAACGCTAACAAGAAATATGCAACAGAGCTGCGTTAATTTGTTTGTTTATTAAAAGAAAACATTGCATAATTCGTATTTTCCGGAATAAGGCTGTGACATGTAATAGTCGCACGTCGTAGAGAACGCTAACGCGCTGTGGAAACTTTCTTTACGACGTGTGAAACTTACGACCTATACCGATTACGACGTGCGTTTGAAACGTACGATCTACACCGATCACAGACGCTTCAAAATTAAAGCGCTTCAGAGTCCTAGAAATACTGAAAAACATATAGAAAAACTCCTGGGTACACGCAATCCTTCATAAAAATGTAAGCATTCTTCAAAATTAATTATTTCTGTTAACAAGGGAACGCCGGTAAGTTACTTTTGGCATTCAACTGTTAATCACGTCTGCGTGACTTCACCGTGAGACAGGAAGCCGGTCAAAAATGCGACCGGAAGTTTCAAAATGGCGTCGTCCGCGTCGTCTGCCATCTTGGAGACAAAATTCAAGTTTGACGCACTACGAAAATGAAAATTAGTAGCGTTAGTTAGTGAGTATTTAACATATTCATTCCCATGCATACATGTACATACGTGTAACATATAGTCGGGCTTCGCCCGACCTGCCTTCGGCAGGTCGAGCTTTGCCCGTATAATTGTATTGACAATTAAGTGACCAGTTCCTGTGTTTAAAGGGATGACATTTGGGGGACCTGAAAATGTCCCCCAAATGTTTTTCAATGATTTTAAGTCCCCCATCCGTGGGTCTGAGGCCGGCGGATGTCCCTCAAACAACGGTTCCGTGAGCCCTCTCTCTCTCTCTCTCTCTCTCTCTCTCTCTCTCTGTCTCTCTCTCTCTCTCTCATGTCATGCCAGCTATGACGGTCGATTTGTTTTTGTGGCAGAGGCAGACCACCCCATGTTTCATAGGTAGACATTTTCACTGCGCATGTCCGGTTTCATTTAAACAAGCAGTGGAGCAGTCTATCTCTGCACTGAAAATGAATCGCTTCGGGCGATAATCATATCCTCAGGGTGAACATTCTTACTATCACCCTCTCATGAATGTGATATTTATATAATACCGTCTTCTCGGGATTTCGGTAGACTTCATAATCGTATCCACAGTCTGTTCGGTCAGAAGAAAGACACAACTTACGGGTTTGGCATATACAACAATTGGCATGACGATTATGTATGTGCCTCTTGACGCTAACATCGTGCAAACATTCTGTCGACAGCAATACAAAATGGCCGGTTTGAATTATATTATCAAATTAATTTCTGCAACATGTTATAAAACTCAAAATGCAAATATGAGGATTGAATTTTATGTTTTGATTTTCACAGGGGTATGAAAAATAATTGGGTAGCTTAAAGCTATCCCTAATTGATTGCTGTAAGCCTGCAGCCATTAAGTGTAAATATACAGAATAGGCGTGGTCATAATCGAAAACAATACTAAACTCTTAAGTGTTGAATTCGATATTTTGATCTTTCATTGGTGTATGAAAAACATTTGCGAGAGTTCACGAAGCCCAAATTGTATATGAATATATATTCTAACACGACCTCTGCAGTCTTTCATATACACAAAGAAGGGAGACAGCTGTATGTTATTCTACGATAAAACACAGCTGTTACATTAATTCCCAGCGTATATTTCATCCGTTGGAAGCGCCACGTTACATGACGTCACTTGGTAAATATACGTCACGAAGACAAACTGAACAGTAATTTTAATGAAATGTTAATTACAACAAAATTGCCATTCTCCCAAACCGTGCACACCCCCGAAATAAACCCTTCATATGCACATGTACATATAACATTAATAAGCATCTTGAACAAGGTGAGAACGTTTGACGTTATACAGCGCAAGCTATATGACGTAAGCAATGACTTAATTGTTTGTCACGTGAAAACTAGTGCATTGAAACGCAGAACTTTGCATACGGGGACGCCCAATGGAACAGCCTGTAAACATAGCAGCCTGATTACCTTGACCTCCGAGATAATATATAGTGCCCCAACAATAGCGTAAATAATGGGGTTATTGTTGTGTTAGAATCGAAATAATAAATACGGACCTGTATTTTATCGGTGAATAAAATACAGTTAGTCGTTCGGATGCGAGAAATTAAATCACTCGCGCTAACGCACTCGTGATTTAATTACTACGCATCCGAACTCCTAACTGTATTTTATTCACCGATACAACACAGGTACTTATTTATTATTTCTTAAGTAAAGTCATAATCTAAACTTGTAGTTTACTTAGGAACCCATAGTGTTGTATACGGTTTTACCAAAGCAGTATGCAAGGTATGTTCGGCGTGGAAGGTCGGCGTGGCAAGCCGTGTGGTAGGCGGTGTGCACGATGTGGTAGGGGTTGCGGAGGGTTTGACCAATGCAGTGTGCACGATCTGATGAGTGGTTTGACTAATGCAGTGTGCACGGTGTGACGGGAGGCTGACCAATGGAGTGTATATGGTGCGGCGGGTGGTTATGCGGTGGGTTTGACCAATGCGGTGCGAACGGTGTGGAGATGGTTTGACCAATGCAGTGTGAACGGTGTGGCGGAGGGTTTGAACAATGCAGTGTGCACGGTGTGGCGGAGGGTTTGCCCAATGCAGTGTTCACGGTGTTGCGGAGGGTTTGAACAATGCAGTGTGCACGGTGAGGCGTATGGTTTGAACAATGCAGTGATCACTGTGTGGCGGAGGGTTTGACCAATGCAGCGTGCACGGTGTGGCGGTGGGTTTGACCAATGCAGCGTGCACGGTGTGGCGGAGGGTTTGAACAATGCAGCGTGCTCGGTGTGACGCAGTGTTTGACCAATGCAGTGTGCACGGTGTGGCGGAGGGTTTGAACAATGCAGCGTGCACGGTGTGGCGGAGGGTTTGACAAATGCAGTGTGCACGGTGTGGCGGTGGGTTTGACCAATGCAGTGATCGCTGTGTGGCGAAGGGTTTGAACAATGCAGTGTGCACGGTGTGGCGGATGGTTTGAACAATG
The DNA here is from genome assembly GCA_037043455.1 of Cyrtodaria siliqua. NCBI lineage: Eukaryota > Metazoa > Mollusca > Bivalvia > Adapedonta > Hiatellidae > Cyrtodaria > Cyrtodaria siliqua. The sequence continues at coordinate 47,041 of JAWPHD010013115.1, forward strand.
CAGTGATCACTGTGTGGCGGAGGGTTTGAACAATGCAGTGTGCACGGTGTGGCGGTGGGTTTGACCAATGCAGTGATCACTGTGTGGCGGAGTGTTTAAACAATGGTGTGGCGTAGGGTTTGACCAATGCGGTGTGAACGGTATGGCGGAGGATTTGACCAATGCAGTGATCACTGTGTGGCGGAGGGTTTGGCCAGTGCAGTGTGCACGGTGTGGCGGAGGTTTTGACCAATACAGTGATCACGATGTGATGGAAGGTTTGACCAATGCAGTGATCACGGTGTGGTGGGAGGTTGACCAATGCAGCTTGCACTGAGTGGCGGACTGTTTGGCCAATGCAGTGTGCACGGTGTGGCGGATGGGTTGAACACTGCAGTGATCACGGTGTAGCGGATTGTTTGACCAATGCAGTGATCACGGTGAGTGGGAGGTTGACCTATGCAGTGATCACGGTGTGGCAGATGGTTTGACCAATGCAGTGTGCACGGTGTGGCGGTGGGTTTGACCAATGCAGTGATCACTGTGTGGCGAAGGGTTTGAACAATGCAGTGTGCACGGTGTGGCGGATGGTTTGAACAATGCAGTGATCACTGTGTGGCGGAGGGTTTGACCAATGCAGTGTGCACGGTGTGGCGGTGGGTTTGACCAATGCAGTGATCACTACTGTGTGGCGGAGTGTTTAAACAATGCAGTGGTCACTATGTGGCGGAGGGATTGAACAATGCAGTATGCACGGTGAGGCGGAGGGTTTGAACAATGCAGTGTGCACGGTGTGGCGGAGGGTTTGAACAATGCAGTGTGTACAGTGCGGCGGAGGGTTTGAACAATGCAGTGATCACTGTGTGGCGGAGGGTTTGACCAATGCAGCGTGCAGGGTATGGTCGGCGAGGAAGGTCGGCGTGGTAGGCGTTGTGGTAGGCGATGTGCACGATGTGGTAGGGGTTGCGGAGGGTTTGACCAATGCAGTGAACACGATATGATGAGTGGTTTGAATAATGCAGTGTACACGGTGTGACGAGAGGTTGACCAATGGAGTGTATACGGTGCGACGGGTGGTTATGCCAATGCAGTGTAGATGGTGTGGCGGTGGGTTTGACCAATGCGGTGTGAACGGTGTGACGGTGGGTTTGACCAATGCAGTGATCACTGTGTGGCGGAGGGTTTGACCAATGCAGTGTGCACGGTGTGGCGGATGGTTTGAACAATGCAGTGTGCACGTTGTGGCGGAGGGTTTGACCAATGCAGCGTGCACGGTATGGCAGAGGGTTTGAACAATGCAGCGTACACGGTGTTGCGGAGTGTTTGACCAATACAGCGTGCACGTTGTGGCGGATGGTTTGAACAATGCAGCGTACACGGTGTGGCGGAGGGTTTGAACAATGTAGCGTGCACGGTGTAGCGGAGGGTTTGACCAATGCAGCGTGCACGGTATGGCGGAGGGTTTGACCAATGCAGTGATCACTGTGAGGTGGAGGTTTTGAACAATGCAGTATGCACGGCGTAGCGGAGCGTTCGAACAATGCAGCGTGCACGGTGTGGCGGAGAGTTTGACCAATGCAGTATGCACGGTGTAACGGTGGGTTTGACCAATGCAGTGATCACTGTGTGGCGGAGGGTTTGAACAATGCAGTGATCACTGTGAGGTGGAGGTTTTGAACAATGCAGTGTGCACGGCGTAGCGGAGGGTTTGAACAATGCAGTGATCACTGTGTAGCGGAGAGTTTGACCAATGCAGTGTGCACGGTGTGACGGTGGGTTTGACCAATGCTGTGATCACTGTGTGGCGGAGGGTTTAAACAATGCAGTGATCACTGTTTGGCGGAGGGTTTGAACAATGCAGTGTGCACGGTGTGGCGGAGGGTTTGACCAATGCAGCGTGCATGGTGTGGCGGAGGGTTTCAAAAATACAGCGTGCACGGTGTGGCGGAGGGTTTGACCAATGCAGCGTGCACGGTGTGGCGGAAGGTTTGACGAATGCCGTGTGCACGGTGTGTCAGTGGGTTTGAACAATGCAGTGATCACTGTGTGGCGGAGTGTTTGACCAACGCAGTGATCACGGTGTGGCGGAGGGTTTGACCAGTGCAGTGTGCACGGTGTGGCGTAGGGTTTGACCAATGCGGTGTGAACGGTGTGGCGGAGGATTTGACCAATGCAGTGATCACTGTGTGGCGGAGGGTTTGGCCAGTGCAGTGTGCACGGTGTGGCGGAGGTTTTGACCAATACAGTGATCACGATGTGATGGAAGGTTTGACCAATGCAGTGATCACGGTGTGGTGGGAGGTTGACCAATGCAGCTTGCACTGAGTGGCGGACTGTTTGGCCAATGCAGTGTGCACGGTGTGGCGGATGGGTTGAACACTGCAGTGATCACGGTGTAGCGGATTGTTTGACCAATGCAGTGATCACGGTGAGTGGGAGGTTGACCTATGCAGTGATCACGGTGTGGCAGATGGTTTGAACAGTGCAGTGTGCACGGTGTGGCGGAGGGTTTGTCCAATGCAGGGTGCACGGTGCGACGGAGGGTTTGAACAATGCAGTGTGCACGGTATGACGGATGGTTTGAACAATGCAGTGATCATGGTGTGGCGGAGGTTTTGACCAATGCTGTGATCACGATGTGATGGAGTGTTTTACTAATGCAGTGATCACGGAGAATGGGATGTTGACCAATGCAGCTTGCACTGTGTGGCGGATGGTTTGAACAATGCAGTGCTCACGGTGTAGGGAGTGTTTGACCAATGCAGTGATCATGGTGTGGCGGAGGGTTTGACCAATCACGGTGTGGTGGGGGTTGACCAATGCAGTGTGCACTGTGTTGCGGAGGGTTGACCAATGCTGTGATCACGCTGTGGCAGTGTGTTTGACCAATGTAGTTTGCACGGTGTGGCAGAGGGTTTGACCAATGCTGTGATCACGACGTGGCGGCGAGTTTGCTCAATGCAGTGTGCACGGTGTGTCGGAGAGTTTGACCAATGCAGTGTGCACTGTATGGCGGAGGGTTTGACCAATGCAGTGCGCACGGTGTGGCGGAGGGTGTGACCAATGTAGTGATCACGGTGTGGCGGAGGATTTGCCCAATGCAGTGTGCACGGTGTGGCGTGGGGTTTGACCAATGCTGTGAGCACGGTGTGGCGGAGGGTTTGACGAATGCAGCGTGCACGGTGTGGCGGAGGGTTTGACCAGTGCAGTGATAAATGTGTGGCGGATGGTTTAACAAATGCAGTGTGCACGATTTGCCGGAGGGTTTGACCAATGCAGTGTGCATGGTGTGGCGGAGAGTTTGACCAATGCAATGATCACGGTGAGTGGGAGGTTGACCTATGCGGTGTGGCGGAGGGTTTGAACAATGCAGTGATCACGATGTGGCGGAGGGTTTGACCTATGCAGTGATCACGGTGTGGTGGTGTTTGACCAATGCAGTTATCACGATGTGGCGGAGGGTGAGTGGGAGTTTGACATATGCGGTGTGGCGGAGGGTTTGAACAATGCAGTGATCACGATGTGGCGGAGGGTTTGACCTATGCAGTGATCACGGTGTGGCGGTTTGACCAGTGCAGTGATCACGGTGAGTGGGAGGTTGACCTATGCAGTGATCACTGTGTGGCGGAGGGATTGCACAATGCAGTATATATTTGACTAAACTATACTAATCCATGTGGTAAACAGCGTAATAAACAAGACATGTAGTTATTGTCAATCATATTTAATAGATCAAAATAAAATTAATCAGAAGAAATCAATTTTTGTTAAACATATATAACTAAGAACGATGTTAACATACTAGGTTAATGTATGACTCTAAGACTTGACTCGTATCTGTGCGTGTTACCTCGAAGCAGTGTGTGCTCTGTGCTCTGATAAATGTATTGCGTTACTTCAGAGAATGCTAAACCAGTTGTACTAATGTTGACCTGATCTGCCGCGGTTTCTTCTTGACGATTCTCTCTCGGTCTGTGGCCTTGTTATTCCGTAGTACCTGGATCTTTTTTCCAGTCATTTTACTAAACCCGAGGTCATTGTCGGAATGCTGACTTCCATAACCACGAACAACAGGAACACTACTGTGAGATGATGCAGCCTTTTCAGCAAAGTACGTATAATCTTGTTTATCAACATATTTTGTAAGTTTGCCCTCTTGTGGCTCGTGCTCGTCAAAGCAGACGTCAGTCTTGATTGTAGCTGACCCACCTGACTCGTATTTATCTTCGGACTTGGTAGAACCGCTGTCGTTACCGTACAAGCCGGCCGGATCCTGTGTCGACCGACCAGTAGAACTGTCGCTTTCTCTGATGTCACCCGTCAATTCGTTGATGCCGATTCCACAGTCTGATTCTCCATCAGAGCTAACCTGGTTGCGACTCGGACTGCTACTTTGGTCTCTACACGGGTAGATTACCGGACTGCAACTTACGTCGCTACTCTTGAAACTACTTTGACTGCTGCTTCGCTCGCTAATTTGGTCGCTTCCCGGACTGTCACTTCGGTCGCTACTCTGGTAGCTACACGGACTGCTAATTCGATCGCTGATTTGATAGCTACTCGGACTGCTACTTCGGTCGCTACCATTACTACGACACCGATCGCTATTCTCACTACTGATACGATTGCTGCTGTAACTGACTTTTGTTCCTTCGTTTCTCCAACATGTTTCGCTGCTGATTTGGTCAGAGCTTAAACCTTTGCTTGGACCACATTGGTCTGTTCCTTTGAAATAACTTCTATTGATATTACTATTGTTTTGATTATTGTTGACGAAGCTGCCGTACGGAGTTCTTACGGATTCCTGACGACGACCATCATTCGACTGGTAACGATGTATGCTACTGTTAGTACTAGTTGAAGCGTGTGTTGGTGCACGCATACCGACGTCATGCAGAGCGAGCGGCTGTGACACTTTGTCGCCATTCGAACTTGGCGGCCATGCGTTGACTGAAGTATCATTTGTCGCAACTAGACCCAGTGTTTCTTGCGTGTGGTATTGGTTTGGTGTTAACTTCGGCATGTTTTCTGGTCGAGAGTGATGGTGGGGAATTCCATTTATGTACCAAACCTCGTCGTCAATTGTCACGTTCGGCTGATGTACATGTCTCGAACTATTCTCATACGGCAGGACTGATGGTGTGTAACTGACGCCAGCATCATTAAAAGGTACGCTGCGATTGTTAGTCAGACTAGATATTCTATCGGGTTGTTGTTGTTGGGTCACGTGATCGTATTGTTGTTGCTGTGACTGATGTTGCTGCTGCTGTTGATGATGATGATTAAACGGTTTAACTGGAGGCACAAGTGGCTGACTGGGGCCTACAACATGAACTGGGTTTACATACAGACCGAAATTATTTCGAATGAGCATGGGTGTTGGTTGTTGGTACCACTGCTGTCGTGGAAGAGGTGCCATATTTGCCACTGGCTGCTGTTGGTAATAACACTGCTGCTGCTGCGCTTGCTGCTGTTGATGATTCTGCTGTTGTTTTTGCTGCTGCTGCTGCTGAGTATGCTGCTGAGTATGCTGCTGCTGAGTAATCTGCTGAGTATGCTGCTGCTGCTGCTGCTGAGTATGCTGCTTCTGAGTATGCTGTTGGTGTTTTTGTCTATTCGGCGGTGGAGTCGACTGTCGCTGTACGTAATAATTCTGCATCTTCTGATTATATTCCTGCTGACTTGGCGGCGGGGTCGATAGTTGCTGGCGATAATAATTATGTTGGTTCTGTTTTTGATGGTGTTGCTTTTTTGTTTTATGCTGTTGATATTGCTGTTGGTGTTGTTGTTGTTCTTGCCTTTGTAGTGATGGTGGTGGCAGTAGCTGGGGTTGTGACTGTATTGGAGTTTGTTGTTGTTTCTGCTGCTGCTGTTGTCTTTGATGATGGGACCAAAACATGGAAGTAGAAGGAGATGGGTAATAGGGTGAAGACGGATACTCTGCGTTTACTAAATACTGCAGATTGTCATTGTTCGTGTCATCCTTTTCCAATGGTAGCGGCTCGTGGCGCATATGTACTGGCTGAATCTCGGATACTGCGACAGTTGTGTAGGCTTCATTTCGCTGTCAAAAATACCATACGTATATATATATATATATTTATCGCATAACATGTGGTGTGGGAGTGTAATGACACAATTCAATATTTTCGATATTCCACTAGTGGTATAACATAACGTTAATGACGTCATGGACGTCACGTAATGTACGTCGTTTTTTTGACGTCATGTGACATTATAAGTTATGTAATAAATAGAATCTAACATTCGTTCTCTTTTATTACTGAATTTATTAAACTCAATAGCAAAAATGATATAATGCTCGGCAAAAGCCTCGCATTATATCATTTAATCAACTCGTTTAATAAATCTTTTAAATAATAACCATGAATAGAATCCTAGTTGTGTTAAATGCAGATAATTTAAAATGGTCAAACAAAGGCATAAAACTGGAATGTGATTTTTCACTAAGCGGATTTTCCCTTCAAATTACGGTATACTCAAGCTTAACGTTTAAATATTAATTACAAATACGATATCGTATATAAACTGAACTATCAGTCAGTAATCTGGGAATATGTGTACTAGATACAAAAGCTGGTCACTCTACACTAGCAGATGACTTGACGCTCTCTTGCACTTCCCCCGAAAACTTGCAAAATATGCTCAACATTGTTCATGCATGCACTTTTAGATGGCGATACATAATAAACCCCCAAAAAAGCAATATCGTAATATTTGGAAATACCTCCAGAAAAAAGGTTCAATCTAGCTTTACACTAGGACACGATCAAATAGAAATAGTAAGAAATATCAAACACGTTGGCATACATATAAATGACAAACTTAATAATGAAGATAAAATTAAAAATGCATGTACAAAGGCACGTTCGTCTTTATTTTATTTTCTGTCACTTGGTTTGAATCCGCATCAACTCAATCCATTAACATCGGCGTCACTTATTAGAAAAATATGTGTGCCAACTTTATTTTATGGTTCAGAATTGTGGTTTAACTTAACGAAAGGAGACATTGACAAATTGGAAAGATTTTACCGACTTTGTTGTAAAAAGATTCAAGGTTTCGATGTATTAACAAGAACTGATATGTGTATGAGTATGCTGGGTTGGTCGACAATTCAATCTGATATAGAAAAACGAAAATAGGGATTTTTGCAAAAACTGTGTAGCATGCCAGCAAATCTTCTTCCTAAGCACATTTTTAATAATCGACTGGCAATGTTTCTGGTAAGAAATGATAATAAACAAACGGGGTACATCCCGATATTTATAACGTCCTGCAAAAGTACGACCTGGTACATTTTCTGCATAATTATGCTGAGGTTGGTGTTTTCCCATCAAAACAAGCATGGAAAACCATATGTAGCAAAGGTATATATTTTAATTATAACTCATGAATGGATGAATGTTTATAATTTGACTGCCATGTTGTCTTCAGATATCTATATGAGGTAACAAAGAAAACAGTCACACTGTCCACTATGACCGAGAAACATAGTTTAAATTGTATTTGTATTTGATTGATTTGCTCAAGGGTCTTTTTAGACTTATTGCAACATTTTATATATACATGTGTAAGGTTTATGGAGGATGGCCTCGAACCTCCATAGACCTATGACGAGGTAAATAAATAAAATATATATACATCATGAAGACGTCCAAAATTGGATGAATAGAACACAGTAGGTAAATGACAGATCAAGGATCGCACGAGAGGCGGAGCATTTACCTACCAGAGGTGATATCAGTGAGTACGTTATATAACGTACTCCCTGGTGATATACACTTCCAGAACACGTTATTGTAGTAATGATCCTTTTATTATATACCTCCTGCATATGATTAAAAATTAGAAATATTTACATTAATGTTGCATACGTATGCAATAAAGAAGGTTTCTAAATGTTTAAGACTTATTTTTGATAAAGCGTAGAAGGGAAATGGGCGTATTTTAAGGACTATCGGTCAGCCATCTTTGATCCAAATAATCCAAAATCGATGAGATATGGTCAAGTGAATTTTTCAACGATGTACGCATTTTAGGCACGAGCAATGTCAACCATATAATACATGACAGTAATTCAACACTTTTGATCTGAACATAATATTAGAAAGAATACTTATATGCCAGAAATTGTGCGCTTTATATTCGAAAAGTTTGGTACAGTTTTACTCAAAGTTGCTTTGTTTTTTATGTGAAATAAACTGATCCATAAAATAGTCCATTTATCCAGCGAGTGCAGACGAGACCTCATTTCTGAATAAAATAAGCCATGTTATCACTTCATCCAAAATTCGAAGTAAAAGTTAAAGTTCCTTGGTGTGACATATTTGTTTTGATTGTTTGACTTAACATCGTCTTGACGTTCTCGTGCAACTTGATGTAAATGCGAGCATTATTAGGAATTTCCCTGTTCTATTTTAAGTAGGATAGTGATACGGAATCTATTTTAGTAGCATACTGATACGGATTCAGAAAACCTCTAGAGGTGATACAGGTTTTTGTATTCGACTGTAAGAAAATGAAGGTATACTATGCATATAATTATGATAGGTATATAATAAATGCATCTAGTGAATATATTATCGTGTTATTTGTTTTTCTTTCTAAATGTACAATCTGGAAATATTATATGACACCATGTAATATTTATCGTTAGAATTCTAGCATGTAGCTAACACCTAATGATTGGCTTCGTGACATAACAGCCCTTCTCTTAACATGTCATTGTTTAGCTGTTTCTGCCTAATAACTATCATAATTTTCAATGTAATAAGCTTTAAAAGCACTACTGACTCTTACATGGCCGACATGATCTGTCATCAGATTTTTGTATGTTCAGTATTTTATACTGGGCTTTTGTTTCAATTCCAATCATCTACGAGTAGTGGAGCAATTACAACAATATGTTATAAAGGTTTATTTAATGAGAGAACTCATTTGAAGCTAGTCAATGATCCATGTTAAACATATTCCATGAATAATATCAAATATCCTTCTCTGTTACAATCAATTTCACATGTAGTTCGCTTATATAATCAGAAAGTATATTTCGATCGTCATGTCTAGCAAGGTAGATAAAGACAGATATTATTTTGGCCCCTGTATACAGGGGAGATAACATGAATAGCATTAATGTTTAGCGCTGTACAACAGTTATCTGTTACGAAATAGCTTTTTATGTTTAAAGGGAGTACATCAGGATTTTTCTAGAAACATCTTAATTTACAAAAATGTTCCAATTCATGATAAAACACTTATGTCAAAATATGATGTTAGAACCATTTATACACCATATATACCATATAGCACCATATAGCTATGACGGAATCTGACGTAAAATGCTGAAATTAACCCTGGTGCGTCACCTAGGATAGCACGTATTACTGTGCAGAGTGAGTTTCTTTGCAAATAAGGGATTGTTTTTAGGCTCATTCATTATGTTTAGGCCCTTTAGAATAGAAAATATAATTATTTGTCAATTTTAAGTCGCACCACTAAACCACCATTAAAAGCCTGATGTACCCCCTTTAACATAGAAACTCAATGAAAAACATATAAAGTGACATTATACCACAACAGCCTAAATACACACTATGCATCGTGTAATACCCGAGGATATACACAGCATATGTTAGTTATTGTGGTATAAATACAATAGAGCATGAGTCTTGCACGTGTACGGACGATAATGCACTCGCTAACGCTCGTGCATTATCTCCCCGTACACGTGCAAAACTCATGCTCTATCCTATACTTATAAAAGGGAGAAAAAATAGTGTGCACTAATGGAGCAAATGGAGAACTTATATACAAGTGGGAGTCTTAATATACATAAAAATAACCGATGTTGTACTTGGATTCATCAAGTCCAACTAAGATATTTTTTGAAATCAGGTCCACCATGTTTTATTTTTTGTATGATTTTATTTTATTTTTTCTATAATAAAATCATGTATTTTTCCCATTGCTTTTCAAAAATTCTTGCAGGCTATACATTTCTCAACTTTAAACAGTATTTGAATATAGCTTTTAAAAACTGTTAAAGTAGGATTAGTGTTTTTTAATTTTTGATTGAATATATAAATTTTCTGGCAGTAAGGAGGAGATTATTTAAAACAATATCACACTTATCATTTTCAAAGATGATGTCAGTTGACGACCATACTGTATTAATAACCTTATATATATAATGAAAGAAATTGCAAGTGCTTGCCAAAAATCATTTACTACATTACATTCATAGAATAGGTGTTTTATTGTTTCTATATCTTCATTGCAAAACGAGCAAAGGTCTACAGGTATTAGAAATATTCATTTTTTAAAGTAAATAGTTTGTTCCCAAAAGTCTCAGATTTATTCTGAATTGCAACCATTGCAAATTTGAGTCTTATGTCGATTTGATTAGATGAAATAATTTAGACCAGTATATATTTTGTGTAATATGCAAATCATTTATCCATTTTCTTGCTAACTCTGTTGCAGTTTTATTGGATAGCTGGATCTGCATCCCTTTTCATCTTTAAGAATTATTCCTGTATGAAGTGGTATTATAGGAGTTGGACTATTGCTCGAGAAATGGGGGAAGTTAAATTTATTTAGATAAATTCCGACTGATGCCACTATTCCTTCATATTCTAAAAAAAATGGTTTGAATGTTAATTTTTTGTCCAAATTCTATTCGTTTCAATAAATTTCCGTTATGGTTCATATTTGTCATTTATGCCATAAAGGGACACAATGAAATTTGCTCCAAGATTTTGGATTAACCGATAAAGATATCTTTCCAGAATGGATTATGTACTTTATTTATATGTCTAGATACATAATCAGCATCAAAACAAGAGAAGTTTAAAATATATGCATACAATTCGTTGAAAATATTCAGTGATTTTTTTTGTCGGATAGTAATCTTCTGATTCAAGTAAGTTTGAGTGAAATAAAAAATATGTCCAAATCCAACATTCGAAGACAACCTTGTGAGTAATTGAGACAGATAGTAGATCTGTTGACCTTATCAGGTTGTCCATCCCACAAGAAGTTAAAAAATGAGTTTCTTTAATTCTTGAATCTTGTCTGGCTTCGGATTTGGTAAAGTTAAAATAAGGTTTATTTTGGACATGGGTGGTGGTGGTGGTGGTGGTGGTGGTGTAATTTTTCCAATAGTTCTAGACCACTTTATTAATAAAATTTTTACGTCCAAGATTTTTTCTTCGTAGTTAATGTCTAACATTGTCTCAAGATGAACAGAAAATGTTATGCCCAACACTGTAAATTCATTACCCCATGATAATTCATAGTCTTCACATATTTTAGTATTACTTTTTTTTTCATTGAACCTATCCATATGACTTTAGTTTTATCCATATTAATATTAAGGCCAGACATCTCTGCATAAAATTTTAACACATTAAGGGAATTTCTAATTGAATTCTCTGAACCATCTAATATTAAAGATGTATCATCTGCATATTGTGATATCAACTGTTCTGTGGATCCGAGTTTAATACATTTTATATTGGGATTATTTCTGATGAGAAATATTTTAATTAACCCAAAACTTAGCCCAGAAAATGGCCTAATTGAAATGAGTTCTATTTAAAAAAAATAAAAATATGTGGTCACCATGGGTGACATCCACACCATTTTGAATATACATTTACTGCTATCGTATCTTATGTCCCAATTCAGAAAAAAACGCTTCCTATAGTATTTGTATGCATATTCCCTGAATCATGCGAGATTATGTGATATTTGAGCGAGTGCCCAATCTCTACTTCTTAGATCTCCGAAACTGCCAAGTAAACGGTACTGATTCATTGACATTTTAATTTTTCACTATACCACACCACTAGTGTGTTTTTGGACATTGAAATGGCCTGATAATGCTGCGCGTCTAAAACAATTTATATCATAAATTTATTTTCTTTCAATTTAATTTATTCTAAGAATCGGATAATGCCCATTGGACATTTTGAGGTTTCTCTAGTATTTAAAGCTTGCCATTTTTAATCATCCGATTTGTATATGTTGCTTAAGGTTAGTGGTCATCTTTTGAATGAAAATGATATATTTTATAATTGTTTTGGTAAAGTAATCCTGCTTTTTTTTCTTGTTTTGTTCATTTAGTGGTGTGTTTTTTTCTAAACTCTTAACTAAAACAATTAAAAGCAACAATAAACAAGTTTGTGATATAAACCTGGGTGTGTAGGATAATCAGGCAGCTTTAGAATACATGACTGTTATTACAGAAAACATGCATTTAATCTAGATATATATGCTAACATATCAAATTGCCTTTACATCCACAACGATACATACCTGGGAAGACTTTTTACCGATTCTGAAGAGGGAAAAAACATACAAATTGGTACAAGTATGCATGGTAAGGGCAATCAAAAATCAAGATTTTTTTTTCACTGAAAACTCTAACGTCTTAATGAAACGGTCATGTTGACGTCGTAAAAAGTTGTGTTCACGGTAGTACTGGGTTTAAATATATATGTTGGGCCGACCATAAAAAATGGTTGGTTTGCTGTTTCCCTACCTACCTACGAAAAAGGGCCCCACCCAAAACGTTTTATAGTAATTTTTTAACATATTTATTTTGCTATTTTCAGTATATTTTTCTTTAATTTCCTATGGTTTTTATTGTCCTTGGCCAAAACAAAAATCACCTACCTAGCTACCCATTTATGAAATCCTGGGTCGGGAAACAGCAAACAAATATGTCTTAAGGATGGCACTGGACAATGCACTTGGAAGTCGGCGTGGCTTTAATAGTGAATTTTAGTAGTAGCAAGAAAGTGGCATTTCATAAGTTTGAAATATAGAGAAATTATTTTTTCATTGCCGGAACTACTTTTTTCAATGTCAAAAACAACTCCTTTTCTGTCAGCGAGTAACTATTACAGTTATATCATTAGCTTGGAAATGGTTTAACTAAGCAAACGCACTGCAGTTCTTTAAAATCATTCAATGATATTGATCTTTTTTTTTTCAAAAACATTTTTCTTTTCAAAACGTTGCAATGAAGTTTCATCAGTGGATTGGAAATAACTTAGAAATGAGTGGTAGTTTACTGAAATCAGTATTTTTGAAATTATGGAGAGATGAAAGCAAATAATTTGGTCATTTCATGAACCGATGTCGTCACCGAATTTATTATTATGATTTTGTTTTGTTTTTTAGTTTGCATACACATTGGTTGTAAGGCATACCATAAAAAGAAAATGTTGTTGTTTTGTCGTGAATACCAGATTTTATTTCATCTCCAAGTGATCAAACTTGTATATTTTCACTTATGCTTCGCATTCGTGAAAATTAAATTTTCTCGCTTCTCGATGAAATAAAACCTGTTATTCACATTAAAACATGAACACATATTCCTCTATGTATTCATATATAACTTCATATAAGATGTTTTAGTAAAGCTAGGCTATATATACCTTGCAGATTGCGATTTGATTTCTAACTCGGTTGCACTGGTTTCGTCCGCTTGACATCCTATGGTCCCTGCTACAACCGCCACTTCGTCACCGGTTGTCCGGGTATCTCCCGTGCAGCTGAGCAATGACACAAGAAACGACTGTACGTCCCCCTCGGAGTACACGTGGTCAGTAGAAGACGATCGTGTAACATACTCAGCAATGTCGCTCAATGCTGTCAGCTTATCTATGTTGTCATTCAAATTCTTTTGACCGTCCTGCTTGCGATTCAGCTGCTCAAGTTGAACTCTGGATGTCTGTGGGGCTTTTCCTCCCGCAATGACGTGTTGTTTACGAGTCGTATTTACTTTGCATTCTGATGCAATCGGAGTGGTACAGTCAGGCAGGTCATTGGCACTGCAGGCGATCTGCAGAGATGTCTTCAAAGCTCCCGAATACGACTGCGATGTGGCTTTATTGCGAACGGAAGAATCCCTACCGATGTCGGAGAAACGGACCGCGGTTGGCATGCCATCTTTACATTTACGTATCCCAGTTGTTTCGCTTTTAGTGTGATTCTGGACATCAACATGCCTGGCACAATCATCGTGGTCTGACCAAAAGCGCTTAGTGACGAGAATTCTCTCCCATAACTGCCGGCTTTCGTCGGTTTCGTCTACAAACGGTGGAAATGTGTTAGTTTGTGTAAGCGTCTCAGTGACTGCGGGCGGAGTTTCGTCTGGCACGTGAAACACAATGTCACGTGATAGGTCGTGAATAAACTGACGGTATGAGTTAAGGTAGTTATTTGTAAACTCCGTCGGATTGTCTTCTTCCAGGACGCAGTTAAATGTGTCTGTCACTGTAGTCGGGAAGCTTAAATCCGCTAATGGAGGTTTGTTACAGCAATGTGCAAGACCGTTGAATGTTCTGTAAAAAGAACAAACTTAATATACTAGCAAGTAATATTTTGCATTATATTTCACACGCTTTGTTTAATATTGCGCTCTTAGTTGAGATAAGTGACCGTTTCTAACTGTCGCGCGAAATTTGCAGCGAAAATGTTTTATAAAATAGTAAAATATGCTGTCAGTGGTATACTAATCTTAATCCAGACTATCTATCTGACATGTCAGTCTCGCCCTCGATCGATACTAGTATCAGCTCTCGTATTAGGCACTTGGAATGTTGGGGGGAAAAGTAGTCCGGTCATTTGTATATATACATGGGATACATAGGCAGATCCAGGATTTCTTGACAGAGCGTAGTGGATCATGTTACAACATGGGGTACAATATTATTATTATTTTTTTTTAAATATCACTGTTTAACAGAACTGAATTGAATTGGATTTTATAGTCGCACCAACAGCTTATTAAGATCATATGGCGACTTTTCAGACCCCCGGCATCCAGTCTAGGCTAGTATTGCTGGAAACAGTCCCCCGGCATCCAGTCTACGCTAGTACAGTTGGAAACAAGTACCGTTGGAAACTGTCCTCCCGTCATCCAGTCTAGGCTAGTACTGTTGGAAACAGGCCCTCCCCCACCCCACCCACACCCCCACCCCACCCCACCCCACACACCTCCACCAGCATTCTAGGCTACTACTGCTGGAAACAGTACCCAATTGGGTAATCACCCAGCATTGATTACCAGTCGGGAAATCAACTGCGGCCGAAAATCGAACAGTCCAACCTGCTAACTATTACAGCACTGACTCACCTAGTTACATTGTTTATAAACCTACCAATTTGTTATATCGCGTATTTGTAGTTCTTTGATCTGTAAGTGAACTGGCTTTTAAATTGTATACTGCCGTTTTAAATGCATACACTTAAAATTAAACATAAGTATATGTAAAAAGAGTGAAGCGAAATACAAATAACAACAACGATGACTATATTGACACAGGAAAGCATTTAATTATAACGAGTTATGTTTTAGTAGTGCATGTGCACACCGATCGAATTACCGCACCGCGGATGAAGTCCTGAGAATCAGGAGTGAAGCAATTTCGAGATGACGTCAGTATGTCAAGATTACATGTTTGTTTTAAAAGGTTCATTCCTCTTATAAATTAAGAACGTGTTCAAATGGTGACCTAATTGTCCCGATACATAGGCTAAGTATATACAAAGTATTCGTTATTCTGGTGCTGTCATATGGAATTCGATCGCACTCCAATCAAATCAAAGAATTCAAATAGAAATAGTATTCGTATACTACACTCAAGAGATATGAAAACACAACACGGGAATTTCCGCTGTATATTGTATGTGTAATATGCTGCTATTAATCGAATGGTACATGGCTACGTTAGACCTTTCCTTTCGGAGAAAAAGTCTAAAACAACACATAACAAAGCTATTAGTATTCCTTCAAAGTTTCATTATTGACAGTACGCGTTTGGCTCAAGCATGTGAGCAAACTTAGGATGCAAAATTTTGCAAACCCTTTACGTTAAATACAGTACTGAAATGGCTCAATTTTTAACTAACTACTACATTTTTTTGCAAAACATCTTGGGATTTCTTTGGAATATTAAATGGAATTAAATGTGCAGTATATACAATATATAGCGGAAATTCCCGTGTTGCGTTTGCATATCTCTTGAGTGTAGTTAATTTTAATTTGCTTGCATTTGGTTAAGTACTTTAAAATAACGTATGTGTATATAAAGATTTATATAACTATAGAGACGTTTGATATTACAACAGGATACTCTTCAGAATTGTATACTAATGTATAAATACAGTTTATAGACTCTGCTCAGCTCAAGTTACATAATAATCAGCTTGGTGGTCGGCATACCCAGCATGAGGACAATAAAATGGCAAAAAATCACCTAACATGCCAGCTAATGAGCTAAAACTTTATCCATGCAGAATTAAATGTAAGAAGTATATATCACTGCCTTATCTCTATTTGCAGATAGCATTTTGTAACACCAACTTTTTTTCTTTTTTTTTTTAATGTGCCTATCTCCTGTCAGATAATTGACGAGAATTTTATTGCTCTGGGGTCAGTTAATTAAATGTATGAATTATAGAGATTCTCAATAAACAGAGAAATATCGGGACAGTCCTCAAACTGTATATAACCATGTGCGTGCGTGTGTTACATGTTTCTCCATATGGCCTCAAGGGAGAACAATTGTTGTAAATTGATTGAATTACCATCATTAAATGAAGCATTTATTTTATTATTATTATTATTATTATTATTATTATTATATCAGCTTCAATTAGTTATTATTTAACTGTAAATAAACTCTTATAAATCGATAAAAAAGCAAAAAGTTATCACATGACTGAAACTAATCCGTAACCGTACGAATGTCGAACACCAAACTTTGCTGAATTTTAGTAGTGAAATAAACGTAATATTCTACATTATGAGGATATATATCTAGGGGAAAAAATAAATAATGAAAGAATAGAACAAACTACCCGCGTGCCCTGTACTTACATGCGCGGATCAAACGGGTTGTTGTACTGGATGGCCGTGTCCGGGCATGTCCATCCATAACGGATTGTACGGCCTTCAGCATTTGTTATCTGAAATAAACGCATACATATGGATATCTTATGTCCCACAGAGATACATATTAGTGTAAGTAATAACAAAATACACGGTATATTGAAAACTGTATTTTTTTCTCAAAAACTCGTTTTGGAATCCTGATTAGACTGTTATCGGAATCGGACTGGTATTAGGTCTTTATTTTCCTGGACGGAATAATTGCTAACAACCCCTTAAACCTAACTCTTGTGTTTGTTCCTAAGTCCAAATATAATGCATATAATGTTTATACACATTTTTCACCACAACCACTCATTTTCTTATAGATCAAATGAGCTCATCGCAGTCTCACCCACTTACTGCCCTATCCACCCGGTTCACCGTCGCAGTTCCTCCTTAATGTAATCTACGTTGAACCTTACCACATTGCCCGTTCCATTCTGATATGTGTACGACGGAGTCTCCACGTGCTCTGTATCAGGAACTTGACTGTAAGATATAATTACATAGAATATTAAACAGACATTCATGTTGTCAAATTTAATTTAAAGGATATTCACTGAAATGTCTTTCGAACGCCAATTTCAACATCTTTTAAATTCTTAATAAGCCACGAATGCGCCAAACGTTTCCCGGCACGATGCTTTGAATCACGCTTTTTCATTGCTTTTTTTTGTTTGTTTTTTTATAATAAGTGAATTCAGTATTGGAATTAAATTTCCGCTAAAACAGTGTTTCTTTGACGGGCTTGGAAAACACGGAAATAAAAGGGACTTCTTAAAACAAACAGAATACAATTACCCATCCATATAAATGTGTTTGTTAATATGTATAATCTGTAATATATCTATCTACTGATTTTAAAAGGAATTTACCCCAAGTTTATGAAAATAAAAATAGACCTTTTTGACCATAATGACCGTCAATATGTTAATGTTTTCAACAAAGAAGTGGACATACATTTTTAAGTAAATAGAGGTCTGAAATGTGTACCTGCTTTTCAATCGGTTTGTACTGTGTGGTTCTTGACTTTCCTGCTGAACACACATGGGCATTTCAGTTGAGTACTGAACTCGTCTTCTCCATCTGTTTTGCCGCCCAAACTCTTGAAGGTCGTATTCTGTTTCGAATTTAATACTCGCTAGAATATCAGCTGTAGTGTGTTTTTGAAACCTCTGGTTTGTCATCCTACATTTTTGTGCAATACCATTGCATGCTAACGAAAATTTGTCGGATTGCCAAACGCCGTCAGCATTGGCAAACCCATTTAGAAGATACCCGTTTGTTTCAACATTTGCTGGCTCGAAATCATCGCCGATTTTGTGACCAAGAACATGGTCAAATACATCGTTTATTATGTCCGGATCCATATTAACACCTTTATATTTTGAAAACCCATGATCCGTTCGTCGGTACTTGAAACATGGATAGTATACCGGTTGCCATATTTGAATGACGTCAGATATAAACATAATATTTTATGGCGTCGTGACGTCGTTTTTTTTTAATCCGTCAAACGCTTGAAATGTTTTTCCCGCTAAATTAATTTCTTATTAATTAGATTTACAAGAAAAAGAAACAAAATAAAATATCCCTACAAATTACTAAAATCCTTGACATGTTCAAATCTAGGCTCCCACCACCACCTTTTCCATAGATAAAGTGTTTTTAGTGTTTTTAAATTTTTAAAACTGTAATATATTAACTTCAGATCTTTTAATTGTCTTATTTGTTACCCTGACTTGCGCCTCCCTATTATCTTCAATTTGAAGGATGGGTTCAGACTCAGATTCAGATATTAACAACAACTTAATATTTTGTATTTTGTTACATGTAAAAAGTTTGTCTAAATACCATAAATGGCATACAACTCGTTATAAATAAGTATACACTGGCCTGCGGAGTTTTGTATATCATGCAACGTTGCTCATCTTGCTAATTTAATTACTTAAGTAAATGCCTTTGACGTAAATACTTTTAACGTAAATGTATTTCTTAACAATGAGAGTATCATTCTCAAACGAATGTATACGTTTTCTCAGTAGACTTTAAACATTATTATTCACATCTCATTTGCAATTTTTTAATATTGAAAATGTATAGAATATGAAACTACTCACCCGATAGAGAATAGAGAATAGAGAATAGGGCCATCTCGCCGCCCAAGCTTTCACCACTCAACCCCCCCCCCCCCCCCCCCCCCCCCCACCACCACCACCTTTAACTGAAATCCTGGATCCGCACCTAGTGTTAGTCTCCACTTGATCCCACTGTATTCCGTCAGTCAATTTTCAGTGACCTGATTTAATCCATTTGAATATACATAATCGAAAGACCGCTGTATGTAGGACGAAGGGTTTGTCTTGGAAGTGGGGAGGGATGCTTGGGGAAGGGAGGAAGGGGAGAGGGTAACCCAACACTGTTTTGAATATTGGGGTGGGAGGACACCACCTCTGAAACGTTTTTAAATAGTTATCATAAGTATTATCAAAGGTTAGGGAGCACAAACTCATATAGGTTCTTCAACATACAACATGTACTTGTTTTTATATAGTCAATAGTCAATTATCAGGCCGAGTGGTACGTACAACAGATGTCCAGGGGCAGATCTGAAAAGTTATGGAAATTCATATTTGAAAAGGGTGTGTGTGTTTTTTGGGGCTGTTATTTTGGTTGTCAAAAGTGTTGTTTTTTTGTGTGTGTTTTTGTTTTTTAAAAAGTTGCGCGTCCCACACCCCGGCCCCACCTCCACCCTAAAACGGAGTTGTGAACATGCATGTGAAAGGCGTGTGTTTTCATGTGATTTTTTTATATAGTTGCACCACACCCCACTCCCACAACCCTTCAAATTCTGCATCCGAGCCCGCATGTCTGAACATTGGCCGCCCCATTTACAATACCCATATCCCCCATGCACTTCCCCGGCCCTTTCTGCTTCTCCCTTCCCGACCCATTCTCCTCCTTCCTCGCCCCTCTATCCCACTCACTTAACACTACCCACATACACACTATCATACCCCTACCCCACATCATCGCCTACCCCACCCCGATATCCCACGCTCAATATTAAAATACTCGATATCACGTATTCAGAATTGAAATATTCAAATACGTGATCTCACGTAAATGTGATATCACATATTCGAACTGGTGATATAACGTATTCGAATACGGGCGTTTTCAAAACCTGTTTCTGAACCTTTAAAGGGACACATGGCAATCTTGAAGTATTTGAAATGGTGTCTCGAGTTATATATACAGTATCATTTTTATTTTACCCTGGTTACATTTAAATAAATAAAAATTTAAGTTTTCTCTATTTCGTCTCATTATAGGCCTACTATAAGTTTTAATATATTACTGGTGCAATAATATACAAAATTAATAATATGCAAACACAAATGGCTTAATACAATTCTTATAATTAACATTAATGATTGAACAACTACAATTTATGTAGAAAAACTAACGGGACGCCGCTAGTTTTTAAAAAATCAAGATTGCCATGTGTCCCTTTAACCACCTCAGTTTTTATTGAATTTTTGGACTTCTCATATTTTTCATTTTTCAAAATGATTTGCATATATGGCCTAATAGTACCTACGCCGATGAATTATCAAGTATTCAAATGGGTGATTTCACGTATTCGTATTCGAATACGTGATAGCCTATCTTAAAATGGTATTAAAAAAGTAAAAATATAACCTGCAAGGGCAATGCAAGGAACGACAACTCTTGGCAGTATCGTGGCAACAAGTAAACAAATCAACAGTCCACCGGATGTAAGCAACTATGCCTGTTTAACTTTCGGTTTTAAGAGCTATTAGCCGTAGTATCACTATATGTGTATGCACAGAACAAGTAAGCTATTTATTTATACCTGTTATAGAATGCACATGTTTCTGATTATTTGAATATACAAATAATGTTTATGTTAAATATCGTGTACTAGTAGTAGTAAACAAAATCAATATGCAATTTAACAAGTAGGCTACGCACCAAGACAAGGTCATTGATTGGGTTTCGTATTTCTATTAATATTAATGGCGTTTACTATTTTTACTTTATTTTGACAAGAAGTACACGTGTTTGGGCGTGTCGTCTATTTCGTTGCAGGGTGGGATGGGGGCGAGGTTAACCGTTAGATTGCATTAGTGCATTATATAATCCCTCAACCACAGGCACCCGGCACAGAGCTAGGATAGTAAAAGATGGATTTGAGTGGTTAAAATATTAAATAATTGAGTTCTGGACCCCAAAAAAATGGTTATATATATCTATATATATATTTTATACTGGTTAAAATATTAATTAATTGAGTTCTGGACCACCAAAAAATGGTTATATATATGTATACACTTCTCAAAACTGCTAACTACACCGCTCACGTTTTGGGTTATATATATCGATGGGTTGAATGTTTTTCAATAAAATAAAAAGGAAATACCAATTCAATCATTTTTACATCATTTCATTTTATTTTTTTCATGGGCAATGCTAGAACTAAACCACAATAAGCAATTACAAACGACCCATTTAAACACTAAAGTCACACTTTTCCCATATCTACATGTGTAGTAAGCAATTACAAACGACCCATGTAAACACTAAAGTCACACTTTTCCCATATCTACACATGTAGATATGGGAAAAGTGTGACTTTAGTGTTTACATGGGTCGTTTGTAATTGCTTATTGTGGTTTAGTTCTAGCATTGCCCATGAAAAAAATAAAATGAAATGATGTAAAAATGATTGAATTGGTATTTCCTTTTTATTTTATTGAAAAACATTCAACCCATCGATATATATAACCCAAAACGTGAGCGGTGTAGTTAGCAGTTTTGAGAAGTGTATATATATATTATACTGTATATATTATATATACATATATATAACCACCCCCAAAAAATGGTTATATATTATACTATACACCCCCAAAAAATGGTTATATATATGTATATATATATTATACTGTATATAATATATATACATATATATAACCATTTAAAATGGTTATATATATGTATATATATATTATACTGTATATAATATATATACATATATATAACCATTTTTTGGGGGTCCAGAACTCAATCAAAAAATGGTTATATATATGTATATATATTATATACTGTATAATATATATACATATATATAACCATTTTTTGGGGGTCCAGAACTCAATTAATTAATATTTTAACCACTATATAATATATATACATATATATAACCATTTTTTGGGGGTCCAGAACTCAATTAATTAATATTTTAACCACTCAAATCCATCTTTTACTATCCTAGCTCTGTGCCGGGTGCCTGTGTCCTCAACCATAACACTGTCACACAGACAATACAAAACCACATGCAGACAAAGCTATGCGTTGTATGCCAGTGTTAATAAGAATAGTATGGAACATGGTAGTCATTGCCCAGTACAAGACAATTCCCTACACCGCCAAACAAACATCCAGTCAATTCATAATTTAGAAGAGCAAAAGGGATCTCACATAGAAAGCAGACACGGACAAGCATATTTAAAGATTAAAACCAGCACATGGAGTTCCATCCACCAAATATGGAAAGATCCATATTAAACAAGAGCTGTCGAAAGGACAGCATGCTCCATATTCAAAGTCAGTTTTAACAAGGCCATCGACATTTCTGTCTTACCAACTATGGTGCCAGTTCATTAACAAGGTCAAGTCTTAAGAGGTGGAGGTTAGGTGGTGGTAAGGTGAGGGTGTAGGGGGTGTGGGGAGTGGGTGGTCAGTAAACATATATACCAAATATCAAAGCAAGACCTTCAATACCCCAGAAAGATTATGAACTTGAAGAGGGTGAGGAGGGGAAGTAAAGTGTTACTGAATAGGAAGAAAACAGAAATAATACAATATTTTCATTGGTGGTGGGTGAGGGGGGGTGGGGAGTGAGGTCTAAGGTGGAGAGTGTGGGGGAGGGGTTGTAAGAGAACAGGATGCAGACATGATAACTGAAGAGAAACCAAAAAAGAATAGAACAAACATTTGTCTATTTATCTGGGGTGATGGTGGTGGTGGTAGGAGTGGGGGAGGTGTGGGGTTTAAGGGGCTAATGGCATGTACTGGCTTGTCATTGTTATTTGATGTATGCAGTGAGTTTCATTGAAATGTATAAAGCTGCTTAGGCCCTTTTTTTATGTTTCTATGTTTTACGAACGGCCCGGATCCATGAATGTCATAGGATGAGGGAAAAAAATATAAAATAAAATTCAATTTGATTTCAATGACTATTGTTTGGTCGTAAAACAAATTATTATGTGAAAATACATACTGATAGCACCTTTTTGATTAACCTTAATTATCAATGGAAAACACGATTATTTTTTTTTATATATATACCTGTACTTTAAAAATATCTGACATTATATCTGACATTTTTTAAGCTTTTTGACAAAGTCTAAACCCACGTGCATGCCAAAAGTGATTTTGATTGGATAAATGAGTCTATCGATACGTTTGTGCTTAGTATTTGCCTATCGGCATGTACATGCTATTTTTTACTCGCGCAAGTTTCCGATGTTTTTTGTAAATGGCAGTTCAAACTTGCAGCGGAGGAAATAAAAAAAATACTATTTTTCCAAAAAAAAAATCTTCTAAAAATGGGATTTTTTGAGAGGAGGGTTTGTAAAACATAGAATAAAAAAAAAATAAAAAATAAAAAAAAAGGCCTTAAAAACCTTAAACTGG
>JAWPHD010013116.1:0-70716 GCA_037043455.1 Cyrtodaria siliqua
TTGTATAACTAAAAAGCTACTCCAGCAGGGCTACCGTTACCATACACTTCGAAAATCCTTTGCAAAATTGTATTATCGTAACCCTGATATAAAAGTAAATTAAGAACTCTTC
The DNA here is from genome assembly GCA_037043455.1 of Cyrtodaria siliqua. Taxonomy (NCBI): domain Eukaryota; kingdom Metazoa; phylum Mollusca; class Bivalvia; order Adapedonta; family Hiatellidae; genus Cyrtodaria; species Cyrtodaria siliqua. The sequence continues at coordinate 113 of JAWPHD010013116.1, forward strand.
TGCGACACGGACTATTACAACCCGACTTCTACGGTGATGTGATTTACAAACTTCGTAAGATCATTCGTCATAATCAATGTCATACAATCTTTATTAGACTTGTTAAAACGTTTATCAAAAGAGGTTATGCTCCTATCATTTTGCAACGTACTGCATGTTTAGTGGTTGACCCATTTATAGTTCGCCACTATGTTTTTCTCTTTAATTGTGAGATGACTGGACAGAGTGTGGACCCTGTGATGACGTCTGCCTAAATCCTTATAGGACGGAAGCGTTTGATGTTTGTATTTAATCTTGTCCTGTCGTACCCTTAACGGTTTGTCCACTTGTTGCTCTGGATTCTGCCAAGTCAATGATTACTTACGTTGTGGCTTTCTAGGCTTTTTTAATATTATATATAGATGATCATTTATGTGTTTTACTTATATTGCCTAGTAATGCTGCCTTGTTTGTTAGATTATAACATGTCGGGGATATCTTTATTTACACTGTCCCGTTTATTGAGATGACAATATGGTAAGAGTGAGGTTTGGTGCACCCTAGAACCTGGTTTAAACCCCAAGCGGCCTGTTTTTGCCATTTACCGTTCCAAGGCGGTAGCTCTATTGTCAACCCCTTCGTGTTTGTGATGTCTGATTTTGCCTTTTGTTCATCTGTAAAGTTGTTCTTTGTTTTCTGCGTGTGTTTGTGGTTGACTGTTGTCCTGTTCGATATTTATAACATCGTGTTTTTTTTGGTGTTGTTGTTTTGTGATCAAGATAAACACCAGACCAAACAGTGTCTCAAGCGTCTCAAGCAAAACTATTAAAATCAAAGAGTATGAAAGGAGAAATTTGGAAATCGCCGAACACGATATATACCAAAAAAAAGAAAAGGTTATAAGTCCAACAAGAAGAGTAGCATTCACAGAATACAGTCACCCCAACAAGTATTGCAACGCAAAGGTGATTCAAAAGATACATCACAAACACATTCAGTAAAAAAGCACATCACAAACATATAAGGGTTGATAACAGGCGTACCGCATTGGAACGGTTAGTGGCAAAAGGGACCACCAGGGAGACTGTTCATGAACGGTAGCGAAAAGTGCTTGCTACCGTTCACGCCCTCTATCCCCGGATTGAGGAGAACTCAATATTTAAAATGTCAATAGTACTGAAATTTGTGCCATCCCGAAGATGGTATGCAACCTTCAGTGAGGTATTTTCACACCATTACATGTCCACAGGCGTATGGTCCCAGATTCGAACAAAATGCTTTCCCCCTAAACGATAATACAATGGGCAAAATAAACAAAATGGATTTAGTTGGAAGAAGAAGTTATGAAGTCTGCGGGTCACAGGTAACAGTCAAAAGACTAAATTAACAAGAGTGTCCATTTGATCATTTGTAACTGTGATAACAGACGGATGGACGGACAATGCCGCGAAATAATACGTTGTTACCAGGGCGATTGGTCTAGTTTTCGAACTTGATTGAAAAACAAATATTCAAGTTATTGAGCGGACATCATAAAATTGTCAATTTTCAATAATTAAAGGTACATAACTCCGTTGTTACCATGACGATCACGCTGGTTTCCGAACTTAAACCTAGATACTATGCCCATAAACATTATTCCAAAGTTTCATAAAGACTGAACAACAAATACTGAAGTTATTGAGCGGACATCGCATAATTGTCAATTTTCAATAATTAAAGGGCCATAACTCCGTTGTTACCGGGGCGATTGGGTTGGTTTTCGAACTTGACCGATATATTACGCCCATAAACATTATTCCTAAGTTTCGTAATGATTAGATAATATTTGTTTGAGTTAAAGAGCGGACATCGTTAAAATTGAAAATTTTCAATAATTAAAGGGCCATAACACCGTTGTTACCAGAGCGATTGGGCTGGTTTTCGAACTTGATCGAGATATTATGCTCATAAACATTATGTCCAAGTTTCATAATGACTGGAAAATATGAGTTTGAGTTAGAGTTAGAGAGCGGACATCGCAAAACTTAACGGACAGACGGACGGACGGACAACGCCACAACATAATACGTAGGTAACATATCCTAATAGTAAACAATACTCAATAACCATTAAAGGCTGCAGTAGTGGAACCACCTATTCGAAATTCAGGTAAGAAAACAAAAGTATTTGAGAGTGTACCACCGATCTGTAAATAGATATCGAGATCAGCGATCTCCAAAGATCAGAATAAATAACAGTTCTGCCGATACGGAAACAGACGATTCAAATCCGTATCCGGTAATATTTCTAGCCATCAAATAAAGATACAAAAGTCGAATAGGAAATGTAAGGTCACAGACAAACATTGATTTTCCCATAGGCCTCCATTATAGCCTTTAGGGCTACCCTGATTTCCCTATATCTCGTAGCCATATATGGCACCACTTGCCTGAAACTTATATCCAAGTGCCATGTAATGAGGAACTTTTTTTCATAGCTAATCTTATGAAACGTTAGTCGTTTCTGGCTCTGTGTGACCCCCCACGCCCCACCCACAACCCATCCTCAGTTGTGCTGGGTTTTTTTGGCCGCCAAATGTCAACGTGTACCTACTTTCATTTTTCAGTCATAAGTTAAAAACTAACTACACAAATATATATTAAATGTTCGATTTTGAAGAAAACATTTACCAGCTGAACTAAAAGAACGGGCAAAATATGCAGCAATCAAGTAATTCAGCAACTCAAATATTTGAATTAAGACTTACATTAATAAACATGCATAGCATAATAAAATCCTAATCAAATAGATTTGTTCGCTTTTCTGTATAAAGTGATAAAAATAAACCATGAATAAGTTCTAAGTCTGATAGACAACGAGTACATATGATTTACATAAAATATGTATTTTTTTAGCTAGACACCGTCTCAAACGACAAGTACATGATCTGGTATTCATATCTTAAAGGTAAATCGTCCATGGCCGACCTATCGTCCCGACCTATCGTCTCTCAATTCTAAAAAACGACAGCCACGCCGTAAGGCAAATGGATACATGTATCTTTCTTTTCAGTGAACATTATACAACCTAAATTACGTTCTGTATCGATCCGACAATTACACTAACATGTATCTGTGTCCTTCCGAGACATACTCAAAATAGAACGTTAACATAAAAAAAATTCTCTATGAAGTATCTAGCGAATGCAATTCATCTGTACTTTAGTTGACAAGACTACATTATTTTCCTCTAATCCACCCTCTGTGGGTAATCACCCCGGGGCAGCCTACCGCCCCATCAATTCTACAGACAACCTACATATCACTAACATATATTAAGTCTAGTAAGTATAAATTTTATATTATATTTCTTCATTATCTTGAATACGTTGTATATCGGGCAATCGCCCCGAGACAGTCTCACTTTCCCAGCAAGTCTAATAAGCAGCCACGCCGACCACTTCTAAGAAAGGTGGCCTCTATTTAATAAAAGCAAACAAACAAAAACTATTATTGGTTATCTTTTTTTTCGGTGAAAGTATGATTCTGTTTCACTGTTAAACCGGTCATAGCTTCACTTAACATCTAGATTAAGCATGTTGTACGAGGAATCTGCAGCTCTTATCATAAACAAAGATAAAACACGAATTTTCGACGTTGAATCTGGCAGTCTAACATTACCACACGGAATGACACGACAAGCAATGTTCCTTCTCCAAAAACGTTTAAGTATTATCGACGTTTTCTTAATTTACCACCACTGATATTCGGCTGATACTTAATAGGAGTGAAACACATTACATATTATGTATGCTGCATTGAGAAACATGATCTCAAAATATTGGTAATTACATGTATTCACTATTATCAATAGTGATAATAATACCATCCTTGGTATTATTTTTCTCACTGTATCACATGACTGTTCACCTAGCCACTACGTCCAATGTCACTCGCCAGAGTGGCACTTTATCTAAAGATATATGTATATATAGAAACACATACTTTATTTTTTCTTTGCCAATGTATAACTAGGTAACATTAAATCATTTCCAAAACACATTTCATAATATATATTCACTTTAAAAACTATTTATTCACACATCTTACATTTCAAATACAAAATCATCCTGTCCCATCAAGTATAGAGACAACCACGACTTGCAACATACACATCACAATACTTATATTCAATCTAGTAAGTATACATTTATATTATATTTCTTCATTATCATGAATACGTTGTATATCGGGCAATCGCCCCCAGACAGTCTTACTGTCCCAACAATTCTGATAGGCAGCCACGCCGACCATAGCCTCTATTTAATAAAAGCAAACAAACAAAAACTATTCTTGGTTATCTTTCATTTCAGTGAAAGTATGCTTCTTTACATAACGTGTGGTTATTAAACCAGTCATAGCTTCACTTAACATCCAGATTAAGCATGTTGTATAGGGAATCGACATCCCACACACTACAACACATGATTATATTTCTTTTCAGTGAAAAGGTGTATATAACACGCTTCAACCAACGTGCATAATAATAATTATAACGCACGTTGTAGGGGAATTCAAAACCCCTGCCGTTTGGTCGTATACCGCCGCGGTTCTAAAGGCGTCACACCTTATATTACGACATTATAAGTAAGACAACCTTTACATTTAAAAAACACAAAGCTATATTTCTTACTAATGAAAATCTGTAATGTTAATATGTGATATTTTTAATATTCATATCAAACATGCTTGACCCATTTATACATGTGTATAAAAGTCCTTTATTATAGGAAAATCAATCCAGTATTTAACATCTTTCCAGGTATTTCACAATTTACATGTGCACGATGTGTAATATAGATATAAAAATCGAATAGGAAAAGCGGCATTCAAGGACGACAGTCAACCACAAACACACACAGAAACAAAGAACATAAAGATGTATAGAAGGTCAAATAAGAACGGTCAGTGGCAAAAAAGGCCGTTGAGGGTTTAAACCAGGTTCTAGGGTGCACCAAACCTCACACTTACCCTACTGTCAACCCAATTAAAATATTTTACCATACCTTTGTGCAAAATTTCAAATAGACATTCCCTGATCGTTCACTATATGATAGTATAAACATTACAGTGACCAATACACGCATGCATGTTGAAATAAACAATCGTATAGGCTATATTTTTTTGGTATTTATATATACACAAGCATCTTTGTGTTTTACTTATATTACCTATTAATGCTGCCTTGTTGGTTAGAGAATAGCTCATGGCGGGGATTCCTTTATTTACACTGTACCGTTTTATTCAGCCGCCATTAACAATATAATAAACATAATTAACAAGTATATGCAGGACATTATTTTTAAATGATATCTGCAAAAATAGTAGGAATATGTTTTTAATTTACCTGCTTTACAGAAATTATAATGTCGTTCTTATTTCAATATAAAGGGAGATCATTTTAAAATGTAAAACTTTGGTTCGTAATTTCATTGTAATGACATGGTTAATGTCACTTGTTTTTGCGTTTTTTATCTGTCGAAACCCAGACTAGTTATTTAATAAAGTTTAACCCTGTTCTTGATAATATTCTTATGTTTAATGTGAAAACTGTTGTTTTTGTCTCGCCTTTGCTTATCCAGTGGCCTTTGTTGCCACTGACCGTTCCAAGGCGGTAGCCCTATTGTCAACCGACGTTTTCTGTTTGCCATGTCGTTTGCATTTTGTATTACTTTTGCCTTCTCGTTTGTCTGTTTGCATGTTTGTTTTTGTGTTTTGTGGTTGACTGTCGTCCTTGTGTGCTGCTTTCCCTGTCCGATATTTTTATCTTTCTTTGCTTATAGTTCTATCTAGGGTGGTATATCACAATGTGACAAAGCATATGAGGAAGTAACCTTGACCCTCCAAGCAAAGGTCAGATAACTAAATAATTTTTACGTTCAACTTTTGCGTTCAGGTCACTTTTTCACAAACTGTATGCACTAGACCTTTCAAATTTTGCTTATAGCTGTATCTTGGGTGATACATTGCAACGTGACAAAGCAAATATGGAAGTGACCTTGACCCTCCAAGCAAAGGCCAGATAACTTAATAATGTTTACGTTCAACTTTTGTTATGAGGTAAATTTCTCGCAAACTGTATGCACTACACCTTTCAAACTTTACTTATAGTTGTATCTTGAGTGGTACATTGCAACGTGATAAAGCAAATATGGATGTGACCTTGACCCTCCAGGCAAAGGGCAGATAACTTAATACTTTTTACGTTCAAATTTTGCGTTCAGGTCACTTTTTCATAAACTGTATGCACTAGACCTTTCAAGTTATGCTTATTGCTGTATCTTGTATTTTGGGTGATACATTGCAACGTGACAAAGCAAACATGGAAATGACCTATGTTTAGGTCACTTTTTCACAAATTGTATGCACTGAGACCTTTCAAACTTTGCTTATAGTTGTAACATCACAATGTGTCAAAAAGCAAATGTGGTTGTGACTTTCACCATCCAAGCAAAGGGCAGATAACTTTAATTGTTACATTACATCACTTTCTCATGAACTATAATTATGCACTAGATGCTTTAAACCTAGTTTATAGCTTAATCTTTGGAAGACACAAAACATTCTATTTTGTTTTGACATAGATCTCGACCTACTTTTGTGGAGTTGATGTTTTGTTTTTGTTTTGTTTTTTGCGATTTTTTTAGATTGGCATTTTGTTTTTCAACAAATGCACTTAAATGTTATCTCAGCAAACTGTAAACTCCATTGTTTTTAGTTATTAAAAATTTACAAGCTTTCATTTAAACATCATGTATCTTTTATTTTTAAGTCCCGCCCCCGTTAGGCGAGACATTTGAATCCGCGGATTTCTTGTATATAAATGGGAGATAACTCTGATACTTACTTTGAATCAAACATAATAAGTGAAAAACAAGAACACCTTCTGACATGCCAAAGTTATCAATTGCTTCACAAAAGATAACATTCAGTTTCTTTAAGCCAGATATGCAAAAGACCGTGCTAAACCTATTTCTTTCAGTATAGAATACTGCTTAAGTCGGTGCTACGACTCAATAAAAATGAGAACAATTATCCAATAGAAACCACAGGAATCAAACACAATGGCACCGTATGTCCGCACTGTAACATAAACCAAAATATGAGCATATTGAAAATAACAGTGAAAAGGGCACTACATAACATAAAGAGTGGTGAAGACATGGTTAACGACTTGGTACGGTCAGTATGCAATATGGCCTTAATCAATTAGCTGAAATCGATTGTATGTATACACAACCTCGCTATTATCCTGTCTTCAATACCCAAATTGACAAAACAGTGTAAATAAAAATACATCCCAAAAACAGGACATTTCGAACAATAAAGTCCACATCTAGAGAAATTAGCAAACAATACACTTAAATATTGCTGTAAAACTACACAACAATATATAATAAGAAACACCTCAGGATGTATTCAGAATTGTACTGAACAACCATAGCAGTTGCATCCAAAGAGAATCTAGGGTACGACCATAAAACACTGCGTGTAAAGTTCATTCACCTACTTCCCTCTGTCCGGGTTTCAGCATGTGCAAGCATAGAGTCCCATGAGGTTGTTCAGTCATCGCACAAGGAAAATTGAAGCCTAGTGACTGATTAAACATGAAGTGCGTTACAATACTGAAGAGCCGTATCCGTTTCACACGAATTTCCTTAAATTTTGAAAAGTTGCCAGGAAACCCGCTAGATACCTTTAATTTCTGAAGTTTATAGACCACTTCTCCATAAAATAGAGGTTGTGATATACCTAGTCGCATAAGTTTGCCTGTAATGACTTTATTTCGATCATTGAAATCCTTAACATCATTACAAGCTCTAGCAAAACGACAGAGCTGGGAGATATACGCCCCGTATGATGTAGCACGAGGTACGTACCCATCCAGATGTGGATAGTTAACGATTCCAAAGTTAGTCATCCCTCTTATCAACCGAGTCTGCTACTTTATTATCTTACTTGTGTTTGTTGCGTCCAAAGGACCTCCTTTATCGGTGTTTATTCATCCAGGTTCTGGGTGTACCAAGAAATATAAAAAGATCGGACAGGGGAAGTAGCATTCAAGGAGGACAGTCAACCACAAAACACAGAAACAAACACGCAAACAGACAAACAAGAAGGCAAAAGTAATAAAAAATGCAAACGACATCACAAAAACAAATAGGGTTGATAATAGGGCTACCGCCTTGGAACGGTCAGTGGCAAAGTAGGCCACTAGGGGGTTTAAATCGGTTCTTGGGTGCACCAAACCTCACACTTACCCTACTGTCATCCCAATAAAACTAGACAGTGTAAATAAAGAAATCACCGCCATGATCTAATCTCTAACACAAATATGCTTATGTAAATATAATACAAAAAAAACAATAGTCTAGAAAGCCAGAAGGAAGGTACTCAGTGACTTGGCAGAAGCCAGAGCAACAAGGGAATAAACCATTAAAGGCACGACAAGAAAGATCATAGACAAACATCAAACGCCACAGTCCCAATGGGCTTTAGGTAGGCGTCATCATAGGGTCCACAGCCTATCCGGTCATCGTACAATTAAAGAGGAAAGCATAGTGGCGAACTGTAAAAGTGTCCACCACCAAGCATTCAGTACGTTGCAAAATGATAGGGTCATAACCTCTTTTGATAAACTTTTTAACAAAGATAGTATGAAAGTGATCATGACCAAGAATCTTACGAAGTTTATAAATCACATCACCATATAATGTCAGGTTGTGATAGTCCTTGTCGCAGAAGAGTCATTAAATTACTTTAATATTTGGAAAGAAGATCAGGGTTACGATAATAAAATTGTGCAAAGGTTTTACGAAGTTTGTGGTAACGGTAACCATGATTGAGTAGCTTTTTAGTTAAAAATCTAACTTACTAATGTTTTGTTTTTTCCCTATGGATGCCCAGTTTACTTTTCTATGGTTGACTTTAATATGGGTTATCACTAACGTATAAACTGCTGAAGTATATTTTCTGGCACTACTAGTTGTAAGCTTCAGCCAATATTTTATGATAGTATATTTATTCTGGGTAAGAATAAATAATAAAATCATTCTGTGTAGCAGTTTTGACCCCTAAGATTGATTTACAGAACATAGTATGCACTGGTTCTATTTTGTTAGCTTTCGCAAAAAAACATACTTATGATCCATAGAACAAAATTGGTTGTGCCAGCTTGTCAAATAAGTCTAAAGAGACTTTTATAAAAGTCAATTATGAAACAATTTGCACGTGTAATAACTCTATTTCGGTGGTATTTCGTGATTCTTTCGTTAAATTCACTCTTAAAAGATTTAGTCGAACATTATTATCATCAGACTATAATTCTGTGCTATGTGATTTAACATACCAGTATTCATTTTACGAAGTACATCTACACATAAACTCTTTAAATCTCGATGTAATGAAAGACGCAAAATTACCACAGCGCATTATTCAGCTGCCGAAGGTGGGTGTGGGGTATGGGGGGGGATTCATTTTACGAAGTACATCTACACATAAACTCTTTAAATCTCGATGTAATGAAAGACGCAAAATTACCACAGCGCATTATTCAGCTGCCGAAGGTGGGTGTGGGGGGAGTGCGTCCGTCGCCGAGTGGTTAACGTCGTCTCCGACTTTGAAGTCACTTGCCCCCCCCACCGCTGTAGGCCTAGGAATCTTTATGTGAGGAAGCTATCCAGTTGGCTTGAGGAACGTCAATGGTTCTACCCAGGTGCCAGCCCGTGCTCGAAAACTGCCCGGAGGGGCACCTGGGGTCTTCCCTCCACCAATCGAAACTGGAAAGTCGCCATATGACCTTAGCTGTTGGTGCGACTATAAAATCCAATTCAATTCAATTCAGTTGCCGAAGACAGCTGACTCTTATCTGTTGTTGTTTTTATTAATTTTCATTGTTTTTCATTATTGCTGATGGTAATGTAGCAACAGTCTTTTACAGTGTTTACTTTGATAACGTAATATTATAATTATACATGGTAACAGTGAACAGTTTATATGTGTTGTAATGCACACTCTAACGCAGAGAAGAAGATTTTATTCATAAATCAATAGGCCATAGGCATATATATAACACATGACATAGCAATAAACATATTTACAGTTCTAAGTATTTACATGAACATTTTTCTGCTATAAGCGTAATATTATATTATTTGTATTCCTAATTAATAGAAATAACGGAGCAGGTGATACTATTGTGATGTTACAAAGTATTCAAAGCATTTCGAACAGAATTAATATAACAATCACAAGGTGGTTGTGCCCCACAAATGCATCAGGATTGATGATTTGGTCTGTCTATACCTAACCCGCTCACTGCAACCGCCACCTGGGTAATTAACGGCTGTAAATAGTATTTATGTTAGCTATATTTCAAACTAATGACAACATTCAAAATAAGTTTAATATAAAAACAACTGTAGTTATAACACTTTAAAGTTGGAAATGTAATTACCTACATATTTACATTTATATACGACTTAAATAACATGCATATATGATAATCAAATATAAAACAAAGTTACATTAATTGGATGTCAAATATGGATTAAGAAGATTTTCATTATATGGTCAAATAATCTGTTTCTTTACTTCAAAACATTTGAAGATATACATTCTTAAATTACTGATGACATTTTCATTTTCGCTACTAAATAGCTGGTTTAGCTTAAACATACTTGGTCTTGTCCAGAAATACCTTTTTATGTGTATTTGACGTATGTCTCTAAATAAAGAACAATCTAAAATAAAACGCACACGTATCCCTTACATGTGACCAATTGTATTTCTGTGCTGATGTGTACCTAGCACGTCGTGTTACAAGTTAACTGTAATCAATATGTAAGGCATGTCAAGGTATTTGAACAGAAAGAAGCGAGGTCGCCCACATTGATTTAAAATGCTTGGTAGCAAGATCTGATGGTAAAAATCGGGAAGAATGTAAGAAAAAACGGTCGTGGCGTGTTTATGTCTCTGTGACAACATTATTTTTTTCAATATTGTTTTAACACCCGTGACTTAATAATATATTATTATGTTAACTTCTTGTCTCTCGGCAGCTATTTTACGCTTGCGTAAAACCTTGCTTGTCTTATATAACACAGCTTTAACTTATACTAACTATATGCTGAGAGAATATTCATTATCGACATTTTACGACGATTTATTTAAATCAACATTGCAAATAAATACTACACATAATGCTATTACTAAGGGAAAATATTACTCACCCGATAACTCAAATAGTAATTCATTCCATTGAAATGCACTTTTACTTGATAAGGATTATGACAAATCTAGTTTTATATTTAACACAAGGTCAAAAGGAATACATATTGCCAATTTAAATATACAACACCTGTTACCAAAATTAGATGAAATTAAATATCAATTGACTCGCACTAATTCAACTAAAATTCTTGGATTCTCACAGAGAATGTATGCGATAATATTTTGCAGATTCCCGGATATACATTTGAAAGTCGAGACCGGAAGTCGAATCGGAAAGGAGGCGGTCTTATAGTATTTATTTCGAATCAAATCACATATACTCGTCGACTTGATATGGAGTCAAATGAAATATGGATTCAAGTTAATATACATGGCTCTAAACCGTTTCTTTTAAATTTTGTTTATAGACCACCAAATGTATGGAAGGGTATCAGGGTCAAAAGTCTTAATGTGTTAATTGTGTTTCTGCAATGTCTCATGTGTGTAAATATTGCAGATTAGTTTTTTCTTTGTTGCAAATGCAACATTACAACCTTGCAACTTTCAAACGCTAAACGCCTTAATGTGTCTAGCGATATCCCATGTGTATAAAAATGTGGTACCTCTTACTTCTTTGTGATAAATGCAAATATGCAGCATTGCTACTTCCTAGTTCCAATTGTCTTAGTTTGTAATGTGTCCATTGTACAACATCCAAGTTGCATACTTACCACTTTATAATTGCAAATACGACACAAAAAATTTGAAACGACAAGATTCAATTTGTTTATTGCTCCCACTACCAAGTTCGGCAAATTACGAACTACGCACTTCTAAATTTGTAATATTCATTAGGAACTTCTCAAATTGTAATAGTCATTGGACATTATGACAACAGGTGGCGGTAAATTGAACTATTGAAATAATTACTGATCCCTTCATTACCTTGACATTGACTAGTCTGGTACCCTTCCCCTACTTCGCTCAAATTAGGCATTGTGGGTAAAAGTGTCAACAAGTAGTTGTAGGATTCGATGCAATATGACCGTTATTGTACTTTTTGTTTGAAAATTTGTTTAATTAAGATATTTGCACCAATAAATAACAAATAAATTTAGTTTTTACTAGTTGCGGTGTATAGCCAGGGGCACTGAGGTGGCTGTATCGGTGTTGGAAACTAAATAAAAAAAATAAAAAATAAAAAAATGTTACAAAAAAATAAAAAATAAAAATAAAATGTTTTCGTGTTATTTGTGAAAAAAAACATATTTTAAGTTTTCCTGAAAAGAATGTCCTAGAATATCTTAGTTGTTTTCATCAATTATTTCACTGGCCAAATTCCGAGAATTATCCACATATCTGGGCTGGTTGGAACCGCAGATGTATGTCGTTCTCGAAACCGAAAACCGAAAAACAATTCGATCAAACCGTTTTTCTGTGACAAGTCAAAATGCTTCGAAAAACGCGATTTCTCGATAGCATTAGCACTTTATAAAACTAGTTTGTATTTGTTTTCATCTTCTGAATATCTCGCCCTACCGGAAGTTGACCGGATGTGAAAGTTATGAATTAACATCGATTACTCATGAACCATACGGGAAAGCAAAATGCACTTTCACATGCAAAAAACACAAACAAATCATAGCAAGTTTGATTTATTTTTTTACCCCTTTCCCCCCTTATTCTTCACTTTTTATTGTGCATACAATACAGGTTACCTTTACCTTTACATGCCGGACAATTTATATATTTTACATTTTACTGAAATTACACTTACACAGTTTAATATTACGCCTCATAGTGGCTCAAGTTACATACGGTAAGCTTAAATTTGAAATAAAATAAATTTTGCTATAAATCCATTTGCACTACAGTCTGTCACAGAAGAATGTTTGGCAGAGTAGTAAACCCCGACTTGTTCGTAATTTCTGTTGACCTAGATACACAGGTCGCATTGTTCATTATACCCCCCGCAAAAGAGTTTGTGGGTGGGGGGAGGGGGGCTATACTGGAATCAGCTTGTCCGTCTGTCTGTCCGTCCGTCTGTCCGTAGACACATTACTGTCCGATATTTTGCCTTGTTAAGGCGATAGGGCCTTCACTTTTCATCTGATCTTTACCAAACTTTACCAGATTTTTTCGATTTTTTTTCTTTTATTATTTTTATATTATTTTTACTTTTTTTACTTTTTTTTTATTTATTTTTTTATTTTATTTTTATTATCTTTACTGGCCAAGTTCGAAAACCAGCCAGATCGGACAAGTAATGGCGGAGTTATGGCTCTTAATTTAGTTAAAAATGCTATATTTTGCCTCTTTAAGACGATAGTCACTCGCTTCATTGATGTTATAAGAGCCATATTAGCCAGTAGAGCGTCCATAAGCCCGCTTGGGCCTCTTGTTTTATTATATATACTTTTTGCACATATATGCAATTGTTCAGGCATTTATATTAATCAAATTGATTTTGTGTTTGCATATTACTAACTATTGGTTACATTGCACCAATAGTATATGTACCCTTGATTGAATAATAAGAACAAATTAAAACTCAAAATTTAATTAAATGTTATGTTAGGCGCAAATTGATTAACACTCCAAGATTGCCGTGTTTTAAACACAGTTTATATACTACTCAAAATGTGCTAAGGATAACTTTTTTCTTCCATATACTTTTATTAGAAATTAATTCACAATAACGATATCAATTTCATTGATACTTCAATAATTCAATACTACGCGCTTCTGATGACCATAAACTGCCCTAAATAATTTCAGGTAAAATAGAAATAATGTTACTTAGTTCAGCAAGAAATTTAGACAGTAAAAAAGAATCCTTAGCAAATTTTGAGTAGTATATATACGTAGGTAAAATTGCTCAGGGTATTACAGAAAATATAGAATGCCATTATGGTCTTCCGTTACACCATTTATTTATTTTTTAAATTTTTGCATAGCATGGTTTAGGTTTGCTCTGTTGAGAATTAGAATCAGTTCTTGTATGTTTAAGCAATTTAATAACTTGATCTAAGAAGGCCCCAACATAGTATGTGTAACAGTTTGTTGGATAGACTTTAGTTAATACTTACAATTGTCATGTAAGTCTGTTTTGTGATATGAAAAGAAATCAATTGGCAGACGTAAGTGATGAAATACATGATTGTAGAAATAACATGCTTATCCAAAATCACTATCCAGTCGCAACTGCAGAACTTAAATACACAGTTGCAAGATGGATAGTTTCATGTGACAGAAAGAGGTCATGAATGTGTCCCGCTTCCTTTATGGAATGGCACAAATACTGGCTGCTGTTATCGTCGTATGAGTATCTGTCCTGCTTTCTTGATATACTAGGATATGCAGATGCTAAAATATAAAATATATAGCAAGTATAGGTACATGTTCATTATCACTGTATAGAAGTTATAATGAAGAATGAGTTATTTCTATTTCTTTCTACTGATACTGAACATAATCCATTTTAATTTTATGTAATGGTAGCCTCATTTCCGAAGAAGGGTTTGTTAGTTTATTTCGTATCACTAATTAAAGGAAGTACATCAGGATTGGTATATGTTTTAAAATTGTTTAAATGCATTAGTTATGTATTTAATTCATTAAAATAACCTATATATATACAACCAGAAGTAGGTATTTCCTAACTATAGTTACGCGCCAGTGATAGCTATTTTACACTGTGTTGTCTGAGGAATTAGCCTGAGCCACAGACCTAATAACAATTTATTATTATTTATTAACATGTCTGTGCATGAGCGAAACAAAGCGAAATGTGAGGAAAAGCATTTTACCTGCTTCGACCCGCTACCACAACTCTGGTGCAAATAATATATTTAAAGCATTATTTACTGAAAACGTATGTCCGACAGATACATTATACCTTAGCGCATCGATCCCTCACCTCGGTCACAGTTATTATAGCATACTTATGAAAATAATTGACATTAGACGAACTTAAAATCATAACATGTCCAGCGAATTCCGATAACAACAGATTCAGGATGAGACAACTCTGAAAGCGCAAGTTATATTTTGGGCCAAGAAATTGCGATTTACAAAGGGACCAGTTAGTAGATACAGTTAGCCACCTGTCGTCATAATGGTGCAATCGTCGAAATTATGACGTTAAGCGGCGCTACAATTGATATATATTGTCTGCCGCACAAGTGGTATTTACTGCGTAAAATTAACAATTAAACACTCTAAATTTGAAATTAAAAGCATTGAAACTTGCAAGTTTGTAATGTATTTACCACGCATGCAACTGATACGACTTAAGAAGTTCCAATGTTGCATGTTAGCATTTGTCACAAGGAAATGTGATCTATTACATTTTTACATACATGTAATATCGTGGAGCATACACTGGACGCATTCGGATGTTTGGTGTTTGAAAGTTGCAAGGTTGTAATGTTGCATTTGCAACAAAGAAAAAACAAATATGCAATATTTACACAAATGAGACATTGCAGAAACACAATTAACACATTAAGACTTTTGACCTTGATTCCCTTCCATACAAATGTACACCAAACGTGGGTTGATTTATATGAAAGACAAATTGAAACTGCTGACATTTTTAAATTTGAAACATACATTCTTGGTGACTTAAATCTTAATTACATGCCTAATAATTCAGCCGAATTATTCAAAAACAAGCGATGGCAATCGTTTATACAGAAATTCGACCTGACACAATTAGTGACAATTCCAACGCGTATAACTCAAAAGAGTTCGACCATAATTGATCATATTTATACCACAGATCCCAATTGACCATATTTATACCACACATCCCAACATACTTTCTGTATATTCCATTTCACAGTATAAGTGATCACTATCCGGTGCATCAATTGCAGACCAATTATAAGTAAAAACAATACACACTTATCTATTAATTATAGGCCTTTCAAGAAGTTTGATCTAAACTTATTTCAAGAACAATTAGCTATGACTCCACTTGAATTTATTGGATTGTACAATGACCTTAATCAGTCTCTTACTTGCCTTTATAATTTACTTAATAACGTTTTATGTAAACATGCTCCTGTAAAAAAGAAGAGAGTCAAATATCATACTCAACCAGGATGGTTTAATGAAGTGATCAAAAACGCTATATTTGAGCGAGATAGATTACACAGGCAGGACGATTTTGATAAATATAAAACTATGATAAATAAAATTGCATCTATGATAAAGAAAAGCAAAAATACTTTTATATTGACGCTATCAGAGAAAATAAAAGTCCAAGCTATTTGTGGAAAACGCTTCGAACGATAAATAATCCTAATGAAGGCAGATTGGATAATGCATCTTTACCTAAAGCTTTAATTATAAATGATAATATTATAGATGAAAATTTGAATATTTTAAACGCATTAAATGAACATTTCATAAACATTTCTAATATTATAGAAAAAACGTCATTTGTCACGGAAAACTTCAGAAAACTGCAACAATGTATGAACGAAAAACTGAAGTTCAATTCCTTTTCTACAGAAGAAATAACACCATACGAAGTTAAACAAATAATTGACAAATTAGATGTAATGAAATCTACGGGACTTGATGAAATAGGACCTAGAATTATTAAATATTGTGGTACAATACCATATAACGTATGCTATTGTACGTATAATAAACAGTAGTATATATTATGGAATATTTCCCGATTCTCTTAAAAAAGCATTTGTTATTCAAATTTTTAAAAGGGGGATAGAACCGACCCAAACAATTATAGACCAATTTCTATTCTTCCGACCATTTCAAAAGTTTTCGAACGTCACATAGCGACCCAGTTACATAAATATTTTCAAACGATTGATCTTTTACATGTGATACAATCAGGATTCAGAAAATTGCACTCCTGTCAAACTACTTTAACAAGGCTAATTGATTCATGGTTAAAAGACATAGATTCTGGAAAATATATAGGAGCAATATTTCTCGACTTAAAAAAAGGCATTTGATGTTGTGGATCATCAAATACTTTTGTATAAACTTAAATTGTATCATTTCTCAGACAAAACCATTCAATTGTTTACATCATATTTAAGTAATCGCAAGCAAAGAATGAAGGTTAATGGCCGGAAATGATAATAAGATCATGTGTTCCTCAGGGCTCAATTCTAGGCCCTCTTCTATTTCTCCTGTATATTAATGACATATCAATATCACCAAATGCAATAAATATTAATGACATATCAATATCACCAAATACAATAAATATTGATCTGTATGCAGATGACTCTACTCTCTATGAATCTGATCATAATATAGATGTGATCGAGAAAAAAATACAGGAAAATATGAATGCTGTCAAAAGTTGGTGTTGCATTAATAACATGGCAATGCACCCATCAAAAACTAAATTTATGCTTATCTCCACAAAATATAAGGTTAAAAATGCCAAAGAAATGTTTTTATATATTGACGATGTATTAATAGAAAAAGTATCTGTACATAAACTACTAGGTATATATATTGATAATACACTATCATGGAAGTATCAAGTATCTAAAGTTTGCTCAACACTCAATACTTAAATTGCAGTATTAAAACATATTATTTACTATTTAACATATGATATGAAGAAAATATTTTATAACGCTTACATTATGTCATCGTCTGACTTTTGTTGCACTATTTGAGTTAATTCGAAAGCTGAAATCATGAAAATAACAAAAATTCAAAAGAGGGCAGCACGAATAATACTGAATAAAACTTAAATACTAATTCAAAGTTAATGTTTAAAGAATTGGGTTGGCTATCATTCGAAAACCGATGTCTATATCATATAGGAATATTATTTTTTAAATGTAAAAATGAACTAGTACCAAAATATCTGTCAGATCTAATTAGCTTCTCTCACAATGAAAATTATATGTTGCGTTTCATTACGCGAAAGGATCTTGTTCCACTGAAACATCGGAAAAACTCTTTTAAAGTTTCGTTCGGCTATTACAGTAAAATCGTATGGAATACAATTCCTTTACATATACGTAACATCAATAGCCTTAATTCGTATAAATACAATTTAAAACAATTTCTTTTCCAAAAACAGGATATAAACTGGCTGATATAACGATATAATTATGTCGCTGTTGTGTTGTTTTTAATTGTTTTTGTTACTATATTTCTTTTTTTCTAGAGTGAAACTGGCACTGTATGCATGTTATTGCTTAAATATCCTTCATATATGACACTATGGATATCTTGATTATGGATTAAGAATATTAGGAATGTATTAGCCAATGAGTGTTTGTCGGATTTGTAGTATTGTTGTGTATATGGATGATTGCGTGTGTGCGCATGAGCATGAATGTTTTATATGTATTTCTAACTTTTATAGCATTATTGTTCGAGGGCCACATTGAAAATAAGAGTATGTATGTTATATGCATAAATAAATGTTTTTTAACCTTCGTTAAATAAAGAAATTATTATTATTATTATTATTATTATTATTATTATTATTAAAGTGTGTTCAACTTTAAGGTTAATAAATCGAAAACAAAAAGGGCGAGAGGCTTTCTCCCTGACGAACACCAAGATCACACTCAAACAAATCGTCGTTTACGCTTGAGCGAACATGATGATACATTGATTTAATTACATTAAAACGTTTACTCCTTATACCTAACTGTAATAGCTTATACCATATACTCTGTCGCACAAGATAAATGGGTATTTTCATATCACTCCCTATATCAGGCCTGAGACACCATATCAGCCCGGGAGGGCTTGATATAGGGTGTGATATGAAAATACACATTTTTTATTTTATTTATCATATACTTCAGTAATAACTTTGTTGAACTGTCAGCTTCAGCTAACTTAGTACGCTATTTTCCAGGGAGAAAACAATAATAGTATTAATAGATGTAATCCCATTCTGACGTGTTCACGTCCGTCGCGTAAGTGTAGATCTTCACCACATTTTTTTCCGAAATTTGATTTTAAATGAATGCCATTGAATTTGAAATTGTCTAATTCAGAAAATGGAAGGTCACACGTGGTTGTTTCATCCACGGATGGTTCTATATCATTGAGTTTATTATAAATTTGTCAAACTCTCTTTATGATCCGCGTATGATGCATTATTTATTTCTTTATTTTACTTCTATCTATCTACGATCTATTTTATTTCATCTTCATAGTATTACTAGTCGAGTCATTTCCGTTGAGTTTATGATCAAAGATGTTTAGCCAATAATCTTGCGCGAAAACAGGATGGAATGCAGACGACAAACCACAACGTGTGACAACTCGTATACAATCGTAATAACTAATTGGTAATTTCCGTATCACTCCGCTGAAAGATTCATAAAGAACATTCGGTTATTTCCGTGATATGACATTGTCTTACCATTTATTTCGCGCGTGGGATAAAGCTTTATTGCCCGGCAACAAAATGCTGATTGATATGACCAGCTAGGTCTATTTCGTATCGTATATTCCAAAATAATGTATTTATAGCGAAGTATGTGATAAAATCGAAGACCCTTGAATAATCAATAAATACACAAAATAGTGTCTTATTCTTATTTAATGCATGATTTATTAAGCCTTGCAATATAACAATATTTTTTTGTTCCCATCTCAGCGCGGAAGCCAGTGTGCGCCTCCATGTTAGTAAAATAGTTCTCAGCCCAGCAGGTAAGCCTTGCATTTCTTGCATACTGGACAAGGATATCCGTCATTTTACCGGGGCTAGATATTTCCATCTCGCCCTAGGGCCGAGATAAAATTCACGCGTGCCAACATCCGGCATGCAGAAAAACATGCAAAACGTTAGTAGCTGGCGGCGTCAACGCACAACATGTCTCTGATATGCAAGAAAAATAATCTATCATGGGTATTCGGTTCAGATAGGCAATTCCAACCCTCGGTATAAGTGTTTTAATCGGAACCTCGGCAGAGCCTCGGTTCCGATAAAATCACTTATACCTCGGGTTGGAATTCCCTATCTTCACCGGATCCCATGAAAGATTCTTATATTATTAAACGTGCTTTACTTACCACACTTAGTAATGTTATTTCTCTAAGATTACTATCTTCTGTTAAATTACCATTTTTATGGATTGGCACTATATACCATTCACTCTAATTTCTAGTATTTTATTAAACAGTTTTGAAAGATACTCAGAGAGACTATATTTTTGATAAATTAGAAACCCATTTAGCATTTTGTCTCGTCCAGAACTACGCCCTAATTTCAAATCCGAAATGCCCCGTGTTAAATCTGCTGATGTAAATGCTTCATCCAACTCGCTATACATTGTTTTCGTTTGTGGTCTAATTATGTTATCATTAAAATGAATGATATCTGCGTCAGGTTGAAAACATTTATCTTCATAGTTATTTATAGCATTTTATCATTAAAATGAATTATATCTGCGTCCGGTTTAAAACATTTATCTTCGTGGTTATTTATAGCATTTCAATACTGTGTAAAATTATCTAGAGACATATTTTTGCACTTATCCATGTGGCACTTTTTTTAAGAATTTTCCAGTAACTTTGCTTTGCTATATCTAGCCGGTAGCAAATGTTGGGGTTTTATACTATTTTTTTTTTGGAAAATAAAACTTGTTCACTCCTTGTTTTTTTATCATATTAATCATATTTTACAAGTACCCACCTAAGAATATGTCAATATTGTCATTGTTTTGTGTATTTCGCGCTTGATTAGTGTGATACGGTTAAACTGCAAAATATCGAGCGTAAATCGTCCGCTCTTATTGCATGAACATATTTTAAAGCTTTTGCACGATGTGTTTTCTTAGAAATGTACACTGAGTACTTCGAATTAGTGCAGCTTTCGATGTTCCTAATTCTAAAATATGCCAGCTAAAATTATTTCGACATCACGTTTTACTAGCATTATACAAATGCGTTGGCAAAAGAAATTTTCGAAATGTTTAATGTTAACGCTAAATTACAGTTACATTATCATTGCAAAACTTCACTTGGCCTTGTTACTACTATAAAAGCATTTTAATTTTCCATCTGATCTTAACCAAAGTTGTACAGAATGTGTATAATAATAAGATCTTGGACAAGGCATTTAACTACGTATGCCGGATGGTATTAAAGTGAGTTATCTGCTCTTGAATCTGCAAAAAAACAAATGAATTTGACCTTGTTCACTATAGCAATTTTCATCCAATCCAAACCAAACTTTCATAATTTGTATAATAATCAAGGCCCCGTTTTATGAAATAACTTACGACCACTTTGATCGTCAATTTTTTAAATGCTTCACTTTAAATTATACTTTTCAGATAAACGTGATTTCATTTCATTTTCTTATACAGGTGATATTTCTGTACTACGTGCACTCATACTTGTTTACATTGAATGCTTTGGTGAATAAGTGAACGATTATAAAATGTAAGACTTATCGTAAGATGCTTAATAAAACAGGGCCCAGATCTCGAACACGTTTTTTCAATCATGCACGTGGTATTAAAGTGAGTTATCTGCCCTTGAATAAGAAAATAATTACCTCAGCCGTGTTACCTCTATAGCCTTACCATGTTACGTCCAACTATAATATTTTTTTATAATAATATCTTCGACCAATTCTTCAGTCATGCAGACCTATTGGTATTGAATGGAGTTATCTGCCCTTGAATTGGAAAAAAATGGACTTGATACCCCCATAGCACTACAATTTTTCATTTTTCATTTGATCTTAACCTGTGTAAAAATAAGATCTTGGACGATATTCAACTAGGCATATTCAGTGGTATCAAAGTAAGTTTTCTGACCTTGAACCTGCAAAATATTACATATTTTGACCATGTTTAGAGCATGGAAGCTTTTTTTCGCTCGATTTCCACCAAATGTGTACAGCCAGTAGAGCGATACATGCACGCATGAGCATCTTGTTTCGAAAATATTAGCGGGGAAATTAGTTGTATTACACAAGACAACATCCAAACTTTATTACACTGGCAATAACCGTGATAAAAATAATTTAAAAAAAAATTGTTAATCTATCTTGTGCAATCTCATTTTGATAAAAGCCACATTGAAGTGACAATTATTATTAATCATATCCACGTTTTACAGCAGAATGTTTTTCATTTAGCATATCAAAGGGTAAACAAATCATGTACTGTATCATTCGCAACATCTCGTACACACCTTCCCGAAAATACGGGATTGGCCGAGTTTTCACGATTGCTCTATCACATGATCTAGTCACGACTCGTTATCATTTCATCACTTTATATGTAGGATACATAGTTATGTGCACATCTTCCAACTATTCACATGTTATTTCTTGTTTTATTCTTTGTTTGTACATGTATGCCATATCTCACCAGGAGGACTTTAGCGACATAAAGTTCAAAGTTCATATAAATGTAGTACTACTGTTTGTCAATATCATCTTCGTCCTGTTTAATCCGGCCTTCTCTGACCTTACCAGCCCTTTTTACGATTTTTGATATTTCATCTGGCTGTGTACGATCTGATATTTCATCTGGCTGTGTACGATCAGAGGAACTCCTATAGTAAAAACACGGGGATCTCCTCTCCCGCGAGGGTAGAGTAGCTACCCGCTTGGTTTTTTATCAATATATCTATGTAAGTATTCATTGGATTAGCATTTTAAGCATATATACCGATTATCAATATATTTATTTACCTATCTGAACCGAAATATTTGTTAAATTAACCTTAAAAATGTTGTAACAGTCAACCTTTTCAGACGAAGTTAAAAAATATTAAATTTCCATCATTTGTTATTATTCAGGTCAAATGTCACGTGATCGTGTCCGGTGTGCCGATAAATTTTTCCCGCAAAATTCAAACAATTTCAAAATTGTGACCAACTTTTCCTTTTGGCACTAATAATTTTCTTAACAACATCCAATTGTTTATCTTTAAAGTTTAGACCCTAATTACGCTCCGAGAAGAGTTCGTTCCACTCCAAAAATCCCTCGATGGTGTCAGTTGATAGCGGACTTATTTGATGAGGGGAATATGAATGCCTTTACCTCTCGCGAGAATATCACGGGAATTTAATTAATATGCAAAATGACAATATGGCGGATATAGTAAATAAAAGTGTACTTCAAAACATAAATGTTTTATTGTGTCACTACCATCGACAAAGGTGCAGTTTTATCATTGCAACTTGGTATAATAAACATTAATTGATCGATCTGTTGAGCTAAATTTATCGTAAAAAATCGACCTGACACCGCAAACATCGTTGAAAGTGCATGACTGTGCGTTTTCAGTAATCCCCCGGTTTTCACTATAGCAATTCCTCTGACCCTATAAAGCCGCATAAAAAAAAGAAGACTTTTAGGGTCAAAGAAGGCTCGGATTGCGTCCTGTTGTAATAGCTTCCAGCCTTCAACCGCTTATATCTGTCAAAGTTGACATTAAATGTAAAAAAAAAATACTGGTGTACACACAATCAACGTCTGTTCGAGGAACGGTCATCGTCAGTTAAAAATATGTTGTCACTTAAGAGATCTTGTTTAGAAACACCCAGAAATGATGTAAATTGAAATAAAAGAATCCTGACAATGAGTGTAAAGCATCCGTGGTAAATGTGTCTTTATGTTACTCTTTTGATTTCTAACCATGCTTGCATATTTTTCTCAAAACTTATACTATAGATTATTTTTTTACGTGTGCAGACTTTTTTCGTTCAAAATACGATTTAAAAAGCGTTTGCAATATAATTTTATAAATTAACATATGGCATTTAAAAAATGATCATATTACTACGATATTGAAAAAGAAGAGTGGTCAAAATACAAGTATTGATGGATACAGAGACGGTATTGTATCACAAAGCAACGGACAATGTCCGTTGGGTGAAACGGTAAACGTCTGTTGATCAATAAAAAAAAAGGCAACGGTCACCGTCTGTGCAAAACAAGCAGAAAATGCGCTTTAATTCTGTAAATCTTCGACATTTTTGTTTATATTTTAAATGCAAATGTATAACATGCTATTATACCAAGATATGTCTACACCTTTTATACTTACCATTGATACCAAGTGACGATTAACAGGGTTGTATCAGTTGCAGTTTCGTTGTTTTATCCAACGGCTGTGAAGTTGCTGAATCCACGCTTCGTGTTTTTATCTCAAGTAAATGATACTTGCATGCAGACTGTGCCTATCCGTCTTGGCGCCTTCCGTCTGTGTTGCGGTGGCGTAAAAACCAGTCCAATTCAATTCAGTCATTTGTAGGTCCATAATGGCCACTGTTTGGTTTGTGTTGTATAATAATGCATGAGGATTCTGTAAGTCCCTATCCCGTCCAACAGGCATATTTTACAACAGATGTACACCATTTCTAAACGTTCTGACGACGAGGTATATATATATATATAACTGACATAATTATTTTGAAAATCCATACTCTATAGACCAATTTATATTATATTTATCCAGCCAGACAAACCCAAAAAAAACTGGAGCGTCGAATTTATTTATATTACGCATATTCAAGCACTGGTATTTTAAGAACCCATGAAAAAATGTATACATCTAATCGGCACATATACATTATTATATGACCTGAACATCTGGATTGACAGTTGATCTTCAGGGCCTTGTTTTATAAACATCTTACGATAAGTCTCAAATTTTAAAATCGTTCACTTTTTTCACTTAGGCATTCAATGTGTTTATAATGTAGACAATTATGTGTGCACGTAGTGCAGAAATATCACATGTATGAGAAAATGAAATGAAATCACGTTTATTTGAAAAGTGTCATTTATAGTGAAGCATATAAGAAATTGATTTACTATCAAAATGGTCGTTAAAACGGTGCCCAGGTTTCCACGCTGTCACAATGGACATCACTAATATATTTCTGTGTTCTTCCGCAGGGCATTTATTATCTATTTAAACCTTTTACTATGATTAAATAAAATACAGATTTTTTTTTTTCGTTTGGAATCCATTAATTTTCTATTAATTTTACCTCCCACCCAATTTTAATTGAACATTGCGCGATCTATGTAGTACAATGTAAAGCAAACGCAATACTTCCCGACAACTGAATAAGCAAAGGAGATACATACGATTTTATATCTACTATTATAGCATACAACCAATCCAGTAATCTCCCTTATATAATACACTTTCCTTCGACTGAATTATTTAACTTTTAATGGTGATAAATTAAACATAACTGTATTAAACAAATGTTATTATTTCTAAGATATAACATATCATCCTTACTTCACCAGCTCCACCAATAACGTCGTACTTTAAACAGAGCACCATCAATGTGATACCGAGCCGTCCGCGTATCCGATAAAATTTTTGTATCCGATAACATTTTTATTCAAGGTATCACTCAGGATAAGATCTCGGACTTGAATTTTAAAGGGACACTGTCCGTAAGTAAGCAGATATTGAGCTGTCTGACTTTTATTCAGTGAAGTTTATACATGGAAACATGAGCATAGACTCAACGTAGTCTGTAGTAATACATTCGTGAGTTTGAAAACAAAAAGTTTTTAATTATTATTTTTAAACAATTTGGGACCCACATTATTTACCTTTTCTGCTGATCACTTGACTTCCATTAGGTTTTCTACATAGTATGTATTTCGTAACATGTATGAACCTCTTAGCTCAGTCAGGAGCGACGTCGACTATTGCGCGCACACTATTATTACCCGCGAGTGTAATTTTAGTTTGGGATGCTAGTTCAAACTCGCGCAGCAGTACTTCTTTTTTTGTACCCCGATTGCATTCCGTCAAACAGTTTTGCTTTTAATTAGTAAATATTCAACAATGTTTAGTGTGTAATGTTTGTGAACGTAATAAGTGTGTGTTTTATAAGCTAAAAGTTACGGACATTGTCCCTTTAACTATCAAAATTACAAAAGCAAAATCTGGCGTTCTACACGCCACGTGCACTCCACTGAGAGTGCTCACCCTATAATAATCACTCACATCAAGAGAAATTAATTATCGTCTAATTCGCTTCTCTCAAACAACAATAATTTCATTTATCACATAACTTACGGTCTGGGAGTGGAATAGCACCAGTCTATATGTTCGATATACCACTAGTTATAGTAGTAAGAATGCAAATAAGCCTAGAATGCGCTGTCAAGAACTATGATCCAATTCCCACGGTTTATGTAGGTTTCGCGTGTTAAAGCGACAGGCAAAATGCAATTAGTAAACTCGTTAGCAAAAACCTCGCATTATATCATTTTGCCAACTCGTTTAATAAATTCAATAATGAATGAGTACTCATGTAAGATCCTCCATTTATTACCTCATTAAGTCCGGAAATGTCTGGCTTAGATACTCTATTACGAATTTCTCCTGTTATGCAATGGTATTTATTTCGTTTCCTGTTCGTTGTGATGCTGGTAAATTTCAATTCTTGATCATTCTTGAATAATAAACCAGTTTTGACAAGAATGGATTTTGTTTATGTAGAGTATTTTCTGTATATCAGATATTCAGCTAGAAAGTGTATTCATGTAACACGGACACAGTGTAGAAACGAACTGTATCACCTCCCGGATGTTGCGATGTGATTTTTAAATGGCGACCTATAGCAAGTCAACATCCGTAATGAAAACGTAAAATTTAAACAGTTTTTATCGATAAACAGTAATCAAATGATAATTGATATCTAGCAGAGACATTCATTGTTTCATACCTCTAGAATATATCATGCGACAGGTTAACATTTTAGTAAAAAAGCATTATAATCACTTACAACTTCGGGATTTGACACGGCCTCGTGCAGAAGAACTAGGCTATTCTCGAAAGAAATCTATTATTTAGAATTATTCATACACGGGATTTGTGCTTCAGGGTATAAATCATTCATACGCTATACACAGCATTGTCTATGTTTTGTCCTTTTCTCAGACATAAAGCAAAACTTCGTTCATGTGTATTGTTCATACTGTATGACTTCTTGCCAGATATTAATAATCATTTGTATGACTTCTTGCGATGGTAATGTATGCCTTCTTGCGATTTAATATAATTGATTTCTGGTGTTAATTTGGTTAAAATGTAATGTTCAGATATACTATAATACTTAAAAGTAGACATTCGGTCTCTTAAAGACGATTTCTGTAGTTTCCATTGCGTGTCTTTTGGTTAAAAACATTTTTTGGAAATTCACGTTTTTTTGGTATAAAATTTTAAAGGATAGACTGAACCATATGATTGGAATGTTGAAAACAAATAACAGGAGGTTTTAGTTATTTTGTTGGGGTTGAAACACCCTTTCTTTGGTGATTTCGACATTTTTGCCTAAGCTTGTCACCAAAAGCCGTGTTTTAATTCCTTGAAGATCAATTGTGATCTCTTTTTATTTTTAAAAACTATTAGCATGCAATATTTCCTAGTTTTTATTCCATAACTTGGTTTGTTAGATCGAAGTCTTACGAAAATAAATCAGATATTTCAATGATAGGACACAAAGTATAGAAATCTTCTTTAACCGGGTGTAAGTCAATACAATTAATGCAGTATTTTCCGAATTCTTGTATGGCTGACTCATCTGCGATACATGTAGTTTCTTATACACAACGTGCTGTTAGTTTGTACATCAGCAATTTCGGAATAACAATTGATATATACATGTATGGGTACATGATCTATATTGATTTATTTTTTGATATATGTTGTGGTAATGTGATGCAAACAGTTGCGAACTTTTTGTTTTCCTCGACACGTTATTGTTTTATTTATGATAAAAGATAATCTGCATATACGTATTCATAAGAACATTATTAATTCCCCATTTGCTTTTTAAGACAATAATTGATCAAACATCGTGTATTTTCATTGAACATTGTATTTACATAATTTAACATGTTTATGTTTCCCGTAATAAACTACAATGGTTGACATCATTTTTGCATTGGGAGGATTGGCATGTTTAAACACACACAATTTAAAAGTTTTACTTTTAATCTTATTTTTTTTTCAAGCAACGTAAAATCTAATGAATTAAAGTCGTACATATAGTTCAATATATTTTAGTAACAGTGACATTGACTCTGACCTATCAATATCCATATGCATGCTACATATTATCACGTTTCTCCGCCATATACCATGGTATGTTTATTCATTTGAACTTTTTCAATTAGTGCTATTTGTTTTGTATTTGAATCGTATTTTGAAATTTTAACTTTTACATTGCAGTCCTGGTGGTTTTCTGTACAATGGTTAATATATTCACTGAAGTCTTTCGTCGAATGGTCACAGTAAATACATCTATATGCTTTCATTTTACCTGAAAAAGACGAAAACATTGACTAAATAAGTCAAAATCACAATAAAAAAATCGCAATAAGTCATACATATTGAATATCGGTAATCGCAATTGACATACACAATCAATGCAATAAGTCATACAGTCATTACACAAGACATCCCTCAGATTTTGGAACCGCCACACGGTAAAATAACAATATGAAAGCATTTCATACATCCGAAGTTTACATCAATATGCTAGCTAACACGTTCTATATTATCAATGGTCTTAAACTTGCGTACACTTGATTAAAATGGCTTTACACATATGTCGGGGTGTCGATTTCATCAGAAAAGTCGGATGATTTTCAGTGATTTAACGTCATATGTGCCGATTTGACATTAATAAGCAAATGAGAACGTTAACGAAATCCATTAGGATAATAGGTAAAACAATTTTATTTACTGTCTTCAAGATATAATCCAAGTAACAGATACTTTTTTAACCGTGTGTATTCACTTTACTGAGCTCGCCATTGAAATCACATCGCAACATCCGGGAGGTGATACAGTTCGTTTCTACACTGTGACGGATGGTCAGTCACATACGACTTCAATGTAAATTAACTTAGTCCGAAAAATAGGCCAAGGTCGGTATCGGTCATTCATATTGACCTACTTTTGTTAGGAACTTACTGCTATAAATATAACCATGCGTGATGTTTGAAATGCACGAAACACAAACGTTGAATGTAAAACCCTTTCTCGTACAGACGAACAGACGGACGGACAAGGGTAACACTATAAGCCCGGGCAAGTGTATGACCGCTCCACTTTCGCGGCAAGGCATAATGACAAAGGTATGCCTATTTGTAAACTGCCTTAGTAATGCTGGGCTTAGCAGGACCACCCTTGGTGATTTTTCAGATGGTAGGTAGGTAGGGAAATATGTTATCTTGCATTAATGTCAGATTATTTTGAGAATGCTTAAGGTTTAACTGAACTTAAAACACTAATTTCTATAGGTATTAAACGCTGCTTGTATTAGTATACTGGGTGTGTATTGCAGCGTTGAAAATCATAACTCTGTACATACAATTTGTATCTAAAACAATTGGTAAAACAAATTTATGAAGAGGGAAGAGGAAACTTGTGTTTTGTTTTACATTGTCAAAGGGCTAATCAAGCTTGACCAGGTATGTCTGCAGGTAGGGGAGAAAGCAAGCAAAGTAAACAAAAATCATAAATTTACTGAAGAAGTTTTTTTTACAGTCGGGCCGATTTTTTTGTTCGGGCAAACAAACATAATTTGAATTATGACCCAAGTGAACGAATGCTATGACAATCGATGTCATGGTATTGGTTACGAGTCGTCGTGTACTCTGATAAAAATAAATATGACTTCTTATATGCTATTTTCTCACGGCCGATATTTCAAGCGTGTGTAAAGCTTCTTTGAGCATGAATGATAGTCAGGTCGGTATTTGTGCTTGCTACATTCATATAACTTTTCCATTCAAAACCAGCAATAACATTAAAAGAAAAAAAAAGGTAAGAAAAAAAAAAAAAAAAAAACATAAGCGAAGAATGCGGATTAAATGGACTATTTACGCGCGCAGTGCTTATACTGAAAAACAAGTGAGCAAATCGGTTAGATAAAAACGGTTTGACCTTTTAGGATTCAAATTTTATTTGCAATTTAAAACATTAAAAGGGATTCATGTTTCGAATTGCGAGATACGCCAAATATGTGTTAAACGGTATCAATTAAACACACATTTCAGATCAAAGGATAAAAACAAATTCAAATTCTTTATTCACTTAGGTTCATACATATGAACAGCATAAGCAACAGTTACAAAATACATTTATATCAGTGGCGACAGATCATCAAATATAATTCTAAACACGTATACATCAGGAAACGACTATATACAAACTATCTAACAGTGCGGTTTATGGATTTCTAACCAAAATATGAGTATACTAAATACTATACTAGATGTTACAGTATTGTTATTAATAATAATAATTATAATAATAATAATAATAATAATAATAATAATAATAATAACAATATAATATAATAATAACAATAATAATTGTTTTTTTAAACATCGTTTCAGATAATTGTATAGCATGTTTATGTCTTTATACAAAAATAAAAAAAAAATAAAGTTAACAGGTTTTTAAACTAATTTCGTATTTCTGCAGCCCTACCGAAACGAAATGTAGAGCGCATTTTGTCAGTGTTATTCATGTTTTGACCAAAGATGCACCGTTCTACCGAAACGAAATGTAGCACTATGTTTGGTCATCTTTATTTTAATGTCTTAAGGAAGTTATTTCTTTTTCTTTCTTTTTTCTTCTTTTTTTCAGCTACCAATAATGGTAAGCCCATTTATTTTCCCCGTCAATGAGTGTGTTGTAGGTCGGGGAACCATCCCACCGCACACTTAACAAATATAAATATATACCTACTTTTCAACACACTCATTCCAGACAAATACTTTCATTCAATAGGTAAACAAAACAACAGGTTACTGTCATAATATGTTGAAATCTACCTTATGTAGTTTACTTGATATTTGAAAAGAAGATAATAAACCAGATAAAAATATGAGGTTAACAATGTTTTGAAGTATGGACAGTTCTCAAGTAAAAATCTCCATAATTTGCATTATCCTCTCTGTGATTTAAATAATACAAAAATGTTTGACCATTGACCAGTGTTCCTCAAACATGTTCAGTTCATTGTTCTTAAGAGCTATTTTTTGATTAATTTCATACATAAATGTTAAGCTTTTCTGTAAGTTATCAAATGATAATTTTTTTCCTAGACATCTGCTTCTCTATATATATCGCTTAAATTCCATTATTAAGATGTTTTTATCACAGGACTGAAAGTTTTTGACACCAAAAATCAAAGTTGTTTCATTCAAGTCTATACGTACATGTTTTATTCTTAGTAATTTGTTGATTTCAAAGATTATATTTTGTGTTTCTTGACATTCCCAGAAAATATGTACAATGGTTTCAGTTTGTCTGTTACAGAAGGTTCATAGAGCATTGTTTTTTATCTTTATTTTTGTTAGGTAAGAATTTGTTGCCAAGATTCTATGCAGTATTCTTGTTTGAAGCCATTGTAGATATGTGTCTTTTGTTGTTTCAAATGGTAAACTGTAGACAATTTCCGATTCATTTTCATTCATATTATAAATGTAATTCCATTTTTTCTGGCTGGTTGGTTTGTCTGAGTTATAATTTAAGATTT
Organism: Cyrtodaria siliqua; assembly: GCA_037043455.1. NCBI lineage: Eukaryota > Metazoa > Mollusca > Bivalvia > Adapedonta > Hiatellidae > Cyrtodaria > Cyrtodaria siliqua. The sequence continues at coordinate 31,874 of JAWPHD010013116.1, forward strand.
TGTAAAAATGACTTGCTCCTTTGCAATGTTTTGTAATGTTACTTAAATATATTGGTGTAAAGGGGGCAATACATTTTGTTGTTTTCACTTCCATGTTGACATTTTTATTCTGATAATTTTTAATTGCAATACACATACCTTGGTGATGCCGGAAATTTACTTTAATATTGATTTTTTCTTTAAAATCCTCAATTGAAAGCAACTTTCCATTATCATTCACTATATCGTTAACATACCGTATTCCCTTGCTAAACCAGGATGCCATAAAAACACTTTGCTTGCCTAATACAATGATGTGGTTATAGAAAAGCGGCATTTTAAGAAAATCTTCAGATGAGTTTATGTTACATTTATTTATCATTTCAACATATGATTTTAAAACATCTTTCCAAAAGTTATTTTTAATTGATGATGCTATTTTTTCTGGATAATGTTTCCAACATGAATACAGTTTAATTTTATCAAAATAGCAGTCACATAGGTTTTGCCAAATACCATCACTTATTATCATTCTTCTAATCCATGTTATTTTAAATCCTGTTATAAAGGATTGAAGATTTACCATATTTAATCCCCCCTCTGAGTACTGTTTGACAATAACTGTACTTTTAATTTGTGCATGTCCTTGCCACAGGAAATCATATAGTACATTGTTAATCTCGTTTACAGTATTAATATCTGGGTTAGGAAGGGATATGAAAAGGTGGTTAAAAGCTGGTATTAACAATGTTTTAATAACAGTAATTCTTCCCAGTGGTGTTAACTGACGTTTTTCCAGTGTATTATCGATTTCTTTAGCTTTTCAACCTTTTGCTTAAAATTCAAATACATCATTTTTTCAAGGTCAACATGGAAGTTTAAACCTAATAATTTAAAAGAAGTTGTACCCCATGAAAGTTTCCATTTTGTTTTTATCGACTTTGTACTATATTTCATTGAACCTATCCAAATAACTTCAGTCTTTTCAAAATTAACTTTCAGCCCAGAATATTTGATAAATTGCTCTAATTCATTTAATGTTTGGTTTAACGATGTATCGGGTCCGTCCAGTAGTATCGAAGTATCATCAGCAAATTGAGACAGTTTGTACTCTGTATTTCCTATTTTTATACCTTTTATTTTTATTTTATTTTTTAATTTTATTGTCAATAGTTGTGTACAGAGGATAAAACTATAAGGTGATAAGGGATCGCCTTGACGGCAACCGCGGCCAATATTGAGGGGTGAAGATAAAAAACCATTTTGTTGTACCATAGATTGTACGTCGTTATAAAAAGCTTTTATCCAATTTTGTATTGATGGACCAAATTTGAAAAATTGTAAAGCCTTTGAGATAAAGTTCCAAGATAAGGTGTCGTTTTCAAAATCTACCAGAAGGATGAGTCCTGGTATATTTTTTTCTTCTACCAATTGCATTATATCATAAAGTAATCTTGTATTTTCTCCCATGTATCTCCCTTTTATAAATCCAGTTTGGTCATTATGAATTAATTTACTTAGTACTGATTTAATTCGTTTTGCTATAGAGCCTGATTCTATTTTATATACAGTATTTAATAAAGAAATAGGGCGCCAATTTTTTAGGAATTGTCGAGGCTTATTTTCTTTAGGGATGCAGGTTATAATGCCTTGTCTTTGTGTTATTAGGCCACTATCAGAGCCACAATTTATTGATCTTTAGGAAGTTATTATAATCTTACATTCTTTATTATTTTATCCATGAATAAACTAAGTTTTTTTTGTTCCGCATACTTTTCAACTGATAATAATTATGTGAATTTCAGAATATTAGGGCGATTATAATAGAATTTTTTATATATTTCTTCCTCATTTCACTAAATTCAGGACAAATTAAAAGATAATGAAATTCATCACCTATATCATTGCAATTTACACATTTTCTTTCGTTTACGGGTACCCCTCTCCACCTCCCTGCGATGATTTCTAGTTATAAAAGCCATAAATCGTTTGCATAAAACGTCAGGCAATAGTTTTATATAGTTACTTTGTCTAAAATCTGTTTTTAACAGTTTATACATATTAGTGTCTGATGTTCTATCAATTTCGGCCCTCCATTTTTGAACAAAAATATCTTTTAACCTTTGATAAGAAGACTTAATCATCCACTTTGAATTTGCAAACATCTGGCTATCCAAGATTCCCGAATAACCAGAAGAACATAAAATATCTTTCAAATTGTCCATCCATGCTGATTTTACTTTTCTAGATATATACAAATCGTGTAATAGCGAATACACCATGGATGATAGCTTATAACTCTCATTTCTATTAATATTTTCTATAAATTTGGACCAATAAGCAATAATTTTGCTTTTTATGTCTATAGATAAAGGACGAATTCCAGTCTCTCCATATACCATATAAGAAGGAGTTGATTTCTTAAGATTTAAAATGAATTTTAAAAATTTAAGCTGCACTCTTTCTATTACGTCAATATTACCAACACCCCAAATTTTGCTACCGTATAGTAATACTGGTTTCACGGTTTTGTCAAAAATATCAATTTATATTTCACAAGGAAGCGGTAGTAATTTAATGTTTCGTAGTAAAGAAAACAGAGCTTTGTTTGATTGTTCTGCTAGGTATTTTTTGGTCTTACTGAATGCCCCACTTTTTGAAAAATATATTCCTAGATACACAGACCTAATAACTTATTAATATGTCTGTGCTAGATATTTATATTCTTGGACATCTATTTTATCATTTCCAATTTTGAAATTTACATTTTGCGATGGACTTCCTTTGCTAACAATCATAATTTTAGTCTTGCTTACATTTAATGAAAATTTCCATGTATCACAGTATTCTCTAAAACAATCAAGTGCCATTTGCAAATCTAATTCATTTTGTCACTAAAAATAACAGTATCATCAGCATAAAGTAAAATAAATAACTTAAGATGAATATGTACATTGTTAATTATTGTTTCATTAATAATACCAGCAACGTCATTCCTACTTAAATATTCTTCTAAATCATTTAGAAAAATAGAAAATAGAAACGGTGACAAATTTTCGCCCTGTCGTACGCCATTTAAACAATTGAAAAATGGTGAACAACCTTCCTCTGTAACAACTTTGGACTTTATACTATCATACATATTATGAATAATATTAAAACACTTCCCATTTATATTTTCAATTTTCATTTTTTTCCAAAGGCCAAATCTCCAAACGGAGTCAAAGGCTTGCATAAAATCAATAAAGAAACAATAAAGTTTCTTTTTATCTGACTGGACAATATATATGAGACTTTTAAGTACAAACAGATTATCAATGGTAGAATGATGTTTCCTAAATCCAGTTGGGTAGATTTTATCATGTTATACTTTTCTGCATATGATTTTAGTCTATTATTAATTATACATGTAAACAATTTCCCAAAACAACTTAACGATATTGGTCTATAATGTTCTGGTAGTTTTGGGTCACCTTTATTTTTGAATATTGGTTTAATTAGTCCAATTGTCCAGCTTTCTGGTATAATTTCTTCGTTAACAACAATGTTGAATACTTTTCTATATATAGGCAGCATTACATTGACCGAATATTTAATTTTTTCATTAACAATGTTATCAATACCTGGCGAATTGTTATTGCTTAAACTTTTAACAGGATATACTATTTCTACTTCAGATATTGGTTGGTTGATTTCATCATTAAGAGAATCAATAATGCTTTCATTATTAAAATTCATATCGTCTTCTGAACTATTTTCGGAAGGATTTTCATTTGCTTGCTTAAAATGTCTGTTTAATTCGCCTAATGAAGCACATGTTTTTGGACAGGTTTTAGTGAAATTTATTATCTTCCAGTACTGTTTAGGATTTGCATTTCGTAGCGATTTTAGTTTTATAACCTTTTCATTGTTAAATTGTTTTAATGAGACATTTAACGTCTTTTTATATTGTTTACTGACATCTTTTAACAACTGTTTATAAAACGGGGTTTTATATTTGTTGTAAGCTTTTCTTGTTTTGTGATATACGTTTCTTATACTTCTGCATGATTGATTGGACCTTGATTTTTTATATTTGTTTTTCTTGTTATATTTATTCGTGTACGTAGTGCCAAACGATTGTTTTGAACAAGTATCGAACATTTCTGAAATGTCTTTAACAATATCATCTATGTTTTCTTGGTTAAAAATAGTTTCGTCAATCATTTTTTCGAGTGTGTTTTCTATCAGTGAAACTTTAGCCAGATCCAAATGTTCCATGAATAAGTCTGACTTTTCCGAATCCCAAAGTTTAGTATTTGAGGTTTTATCATGCTCTTTTTTATCAGTTTCATAAGGAGAAAAACAGTTTTTAACGATAAGGATATCGGACAATGTACATCGGAGTACAGACTACAGAAGTCATCAACGTTTAATTTTAAAATGTCTTTAAATAAATAAGATGTAGATACAAACTAGTCCACGGTGCTAGCATTTTTACATGTAAGTTTAGTGTCTAAGAAATCAGACCCTATTCTTCCATTTAAGATAAATAAATTGTTATTTTTACACAGATCTATAAACTGGTATCCATAGTTGTTTACACAGGTATCTTGAGATTTTCGTTGCAGAGGTACATTATATAAATTAAAATTGTTAAATACTTCGGCATCTTCCCTTTCAATTTCTTGTAAATCGTACATTTCAGAAATATAGTTATCAATGCAAGTAAAATCAACAATGTTTTTACATCTTGAATTAAAATCTCCAAACAAAATAACGTTTTTCTATTTGAGCAATATCTAAACAATTCGTTTTGAAGTTCCATAAAAGGGTCGTCATGGGAGTATTTTGAACCACTTGGAGGTATGTATACTAAACCACATTTAAGATCTTCACTTGAGCCGTTTTGATTATTAAAGAGTTTTTTGAAACTGTAAAGAACTGTATCAATTTACAGTTCGTTCATGTTTGTATCAATTGTCACATATGGGACTGTCACAAAATGTCACGGGTAGAGCGTATTGGTCGTACATAGCTCTTGTAAGCACCTGTTAGTTACACCCTAATTCATTGTTTAGTTGAACCAAATTCACAATGTTCATGATATATTCAGGTAACACGGAAAACCGTGCACATTTTAAGTGGCCGCCATAGGACGCCCGGAAGGGCCGTTTAATAAGTTTAGTTTTGTGCTAATGCACGTAAAAGTATAGGTCTATCTCCTTAAACGGCAATATTGTGTAAGGGTCCTTTCGTGTAGATTTTAATACTGCGAATTTAGCCACGTATGTCACGAACTGAACGGGGAAAATAATGGTTTGGGCGTAACGTTTGCTATAAAATCCATTGTCTTCTAGTTCTGGCCGGGATTGCTTGATAGTTGCTTTGTTTGGAGCAGGAGTTGGACGGCGAAATTCACAGGCAATATGTGGTCAGTACTTATTTTATTAACTTTTATCGTACAGTTGTATTCAGTGGGCGGCGCCATCTTGTTTGGCGAGGTTACGACATCCGGTTAGCTTTGATGTTTCTCAAACATTAACTTGAGACTAGCATATGATTTTGAAGTTACTTTATTAGATGTAATTGTTGTTATTGATCATTAATTGTAAAATAGTTAACAATGAGATGAGTGACTAGTATAAATGTTCGACGCGTATGCATAGAGTTGTATAATATGGGCATTAGTTGACATACATGTGTGCATGCATAACTCATCGAGTGTAATATACGAGTGATTTGATAACGTTGTATATTACATGTATTAGGGGCATTGGTTAACAGCGACGTACATGTCGTATACATGGCGTTGTAGAATATGTATACATTGCTACTCATCATTAGTACAGCTTACATATATTTATTAAATAATGATTTGTTTGGGTAATGATAATTATGCAAGATTGTTATGTTTACCACCGACATCTAAAACGTATGTATAATTACAGCCTAAGCCATCCAGGGTTGGATATAAGTCATCCAGGTTTGGATATATAAGCCATCCAGGTTTGGATATAAGCCTTCCGGAGTGGAGCTAAGATTCCACGCATAACGTTAAGAGCGGTGGAGACGGTCCCCGTACCTGCGCGACATGGCCAGGTTCTAGTAGCGACAACCCCCGGGACACGAGGTGGGCCCGTTATCAGTCCTCACTGGAGGAACATCATCCACAACCTCAGTGGAGGTTAATCATCATACATATCGCATCATCAACCCTTATAGAAGGCATTTGATGACAATCACTCATTGGATTCGCGCTTCATCATCTTCATGAGCTCTCGCGCATCACAGTTATCGCGCTAGATCATAGATCAACATTGTTATAACTTTAACAACACTTTAGTGTCGTATATAATCAGTCGACACATTCAGTATTTGTAATAATACTAAGAACGTCTTAAACGTTCATGAGAACATTCTTTTCATATTTCATCTGTGTATTCGCTTGTTTTTTTAGATAATTGTATATATATTTATCATATTTTAAAAGTTGCATTAAACTTATGTAAATGCATTCACCGTCATTGATTCTTTCCTGAGTTAGCCCCAACCACTAGGGTCATCCTGCGACAGGGTCTGCTTCATTTCTTATCAAAAGTGCAATACCTCCAGACCGATATCTAGATAGTGTTTGTCTATTAAACAAATGCACTTTGAATCCGGGAATAATGATACTATCAATAATATCAGTTTTTGTCTCTTGCAAACCAACAATATTATATTCATTTAAAAAAGAAACAAATTCAGGAATTTTTAGTTTTGAAGCTAAGCCACATACATTTAAACTTAATATTTAAGTTCATTAAATATAGAGGAATTATTAATTGTCTGGTCAACACCATGCGTCCGCAAATAATTGACACTATTGTTCAGTGAACAATAGCCGTCTCCCGATAATCCCTATCAATACTGCCAGTGACCGATATATCGTCTGCAGTGCCACGTGCCCCGCCTGATCGTTGATCGGAGCTCACAATGGTCGATATTTGAGCGCTGGTGACGATAGTTGATGCATTTTGGGGCATTTGTGTTGGATCGAGGTCAATTAAGATGTCACTGTGGGTACTGCTCTTATCATCATCTTATCACTTTGCTTTCTAAGTGTCAAATCGCTATCTAAGGGGGACGATGCTTTTGTTTTCCCACAAATAGAGAACGTTATCTTGGTGTATTGGCCGAATTTTCCGCGTCTAGTACAGTGAATCTGTTTTGTTGAACGATATTATTTCTATTCATTACTGTATTTCATGCTGGGTGACTTCGCGTGAATGTTCTTGTCCATTGTATATTTTCGTTTGTATTGTTTCTCTGTGGTAAGTTTCGTCTAGCTTGAGTGTCATTGTAGGTCGGTCTAAAGTTTCTTTGTGCGTTTTGACCTACATTTTGATGTCTGTCTGTCACCGTTTCTTCTGGTATGTATTGTGTATGGTTAATGTATATTTTGTCTTTTACTAATCTCACATTATTTTTGGCAACACCATATAGCTGTTTTCTTTTTTGTTCCATTTCTTGCGGAAAGTGCTCTTTTATATAATAGTTTGTGTTTATAACCTTTTTAGCCATGCTTCTCAGGCGTTCCTTGTCTTTGAAAAATGTAAATTTTGCAACGATCGGCCTCGGGTATTGCTGATTTTCGTTAAAACGACCTAGACGATGAACAGGGTTAAATAAAATTTCATTTTCGATTTCTAATTCCGTTCTAATAAATGCTTGTATCACTTGTTCACAGTCTTCACCGTCTTGAAGAACTGTTTTGCATTCGTGGATGCCAGAGAACACTAAATTTTCGCGCATACTTCGCCATTGAATGTCAGCAATATTTTCATTTGTCTGTTCTTGGTTCTTATTAATTTATCTGGCATTGTTCTATTGTGTTTAACTGTTTCATTATATTGTTAATTTTTGAATCCATGCACGTATTGTTACCTGTAATTTCGTCGCACATATTGCTGTATTCTTGAATTGTAGAGTCATACTCGGTTACTTTGCTTTTAATTGTTTAACTTCATTTTGCGTGTGTTCCAATTTTCTGTTTGTCCGCGATACATTTTGTTCAGTCAGTGTAAGTTATGACATTTGAGATTCTATGTTGACCATTCTGGAATTCTGACTTTCAATTTTGGCTTTTAAAGATTGCCAGCGCTTGTTTTGGTTTTCAAGTGTACATTGTATAGTGTTCAGTTGTTGACACGGTGGTATACCGTTATCCATATGCGACCCACGTTGTTGTACATTATATTGCATGTCTTGACATGAGGTCACCTGTCGATTTGCACGTGTTATGTTTTGTGTAGCAGTGTGTAACCCATCAAGTGTCGGTTACATTTGTCCCTGTTCGTGACACCTTGTGTGTTTTGAGCACCTTGTATGTTTTGAATGTACTCTATATATTGCATGTCATTTATATTTCCTGTGGTCAGGCCATGCTGCCTATACAAAAACTATCTAGGCATACCAATAATATCACAAGTAGTTGGGCTATTTATAATTATATATAAGCAAACTGAAAAGGGAAATACATCTAATACTATATTAAGCTATCATTCGAGTAGTGTTATGCACAACTGTTTTTCTAAGAGTTAAACATTAACATACACGTTTAATTATTTCAAAAGAGAACTTTAACTGAAAATAAATTTAATGGATGTTTAAGTGTTCGATTTCAACACGATTTTTTTCCCCTTAAATACAGATTTACAATGAAACAAAATGCAGATGTACAATGAAAAATATCAGCCTACCTTGCAACGTGCGTTTTCCCGCGGAATCGGTATCTGTGATAGCCACCTGACGTCACGATTGCCAATTTCGATTGCGTTCAATATCCGCTTTAGCTTCACTCTCGAAATCAAATTGAACACCAAGTTGATATCAGTTTGTTGTCTACTATCCGTCTCTTGCTGGTAATGTGGATGACCTCGCACTTGTCCGGGATTTGCCAGCCAATTTCACATTGTTAAAATGATCAATGGCTGCATATTACACATTGTTGAAGATGATCAATGGCTGTATGTTACACTGGCTGTATGTTACACATTGTTGAAGATGATCAATGGCTGCATGTTACATATTGTTGAAGATGATCAATGGCTGCATGTTATACATTGTTGAAGATGATCAATGGCTGCATGTTACACATTGTTCAAGATGATCAATGGCTGCATGTTACACATTATTCAAGATGATCAATGGCTGCATGTTACACATTGTTGAAGATGATCAATGGCTGCATGTTACACATTGTTCAAGATGATCAATGGCTGCATGTTACACATTGTTAAAATGATCAATGGCTGCATATTACACATTGTTGAAGATGATCAATGGCTGCATGTTACACTGGCTGCATGTTACACATTGTTGAAGATGATCAATGGCTGCATGTTACACATTGTTGAAGATGATCAATGGCTGCATGTTACACATTGTTGAAGATGATCAATGGCTGCATGTTACACATTGTTGAAGATGATCAATGGCTGCATGTTACACATTGTTGAAGATGATCAATGGCTGCCTGTTACACATTGTTCAAGATGATCAATGGCTGCATGTTACACATTGTTAAAATGATCAATGGCTGCATATTACACATTGTTGAAGATGATCAATGGCTGCATGTTACTCTGGCTGTATGTTACACATTGTTGAAGATGATCAATGGCTCCATGTTACACATTGTTCAAGATGATCAATGGCTGTATGTTACACATTGTTCAAGATGATCAATGGCTGCATGTTACACATTGTTCAAGATGATCAATGGCTGCATGTTACACATTGTTCAAGATGATCAATGGCTGCATGTTACACATTGTTCAAGATGATCAATGGCTGCATGTAACACACTGTTGAAGATGATCAATGGCTGCATGTTACACATTGTTCAAGATGATCAATGGCTGTATGTTACACATTGTTGAAGATGATCAATGGCTGCATGTTACACATTGTTCAAGATGATCAATGGCTGCATGTTACACATTGTTCAAGATGATCAATGGCTGCATGTTACACTGGCTGTATGTTACACATTGTTCAAGATGATCAATGGCTGCATGTTACACATTGTTGAAGATGATCAATGGCTGCATGTTACACATTGTTGAAGATGATCAATGGCTGCATGTTACACATTGTTGAAGATGATCAATAGCTGCATGTTACACATTGTTCAAGATGATCAATGGCTGCATGTTACACATTGTTGAAGATGATCAATGGCTGCATGTTACTCTGGCTGTATGTTACACATTGTTGAAGATGACCAATGGCTCCATGTTACACATTGTTCAAGATGATCAATGGCTGTATGTTACACATTGTTCAAGATGATCAATGGCTGCATGTTACACATTGTTCAAGATGATCAATGGCTGCATGTTACACATTGTAGAAGATGATCAATGGCTGCATGTTACACATTGTTCAAGATGATCAATGGCTGCATGTTACACATTGTTAAAATGATCAATTGCTGCATATTACACATTGTTGAAGATGATCAATGGCTGCATGTTACACTGGCTGTATGTTACACATTGTTGAAGATGATCAATGGCTGCATGTTACATATTATTGAAGATGATCAATGGCTGCATGTTACACATTGTTGAAGATGATCAATGGCTGCATGTTACACATTGTTGAAGATGATCAATGGCTGCATGTTACACATTGTTGAAGATGATCAATGGCTGCATGTTACACATTGTTCAAGATGATCAATGGCTGCATGTTACACATTGTTAAAATGATCAATGGCTGCATATTACACATTGTTGAAGATGATCAATGGCTGCATGTTACACTGGCTGTATGTTACACATTGTTGAAGATGATCAATGGCTGCATGTTACACATTGTTGAAGATGATCAATGGCTGCATGTTACACATTGTTGAAGATGATCAATGGCTGCATGTTACACATTGTTGAAGATGATCAATGGCTGCATGTTACACATTGTTCAAGATGATCAATGGCTGCATGTTACACATTGTTCAAGATGACCAATGGCTGTATGTTACACATTGTTGAAGATGATCAATGGCTGCATGTTACACATTGTTCAAGATGATCAATGGCTGCATGTTACACATTGTTGAAGATGATCAATGGCTGCATGTTACACATTGTTGAAGATGATCAATGGCTGCATGGTACACTGGCTGTATGTTACACATTGTTGAAGATGATCAATGGCTGCATGTTACATATTGTTGAAGATGATCAATGGCTGCATGTTACACATTGTTGAAGATGATCAATGGCTGCATGTTACACATTGTTGAAGATGATCAATGGCTGCATGTTACACATTGTTCAAGATGATCAATGGCTGCATGTTACACATTGTTGAAGATGACCAATGGCTGTATGTTACACATTGTTGAAGATGACCAATGGCTGCATGTTACACATTGTTCAAGATGATCAATGGCTGCATGTTACACATTGTTGAAGATGATCAATGGCTGCATGTTACACATTGTTGAAGATGATCAATGGCTGCATGTTACACTGGCTGTATGTTACACATTGTTCAAGATGATCAATGGCTGCATGTTACACATTGTTGAAGATGATCAATGGCTGCATGTTACACATTGTTGAAGATGATCAATGGCTGTATGTTACACATTGTTCAAGATGATCATTGGCTGCAAGTTACACTGGCTGTATGTTACATATTGTTCAAGATGATCAATGGCTGCATGTTACACATTGGTGAAGATGACCAATGGCTGCATGTAGCGTCTCCGCGTCCATGTCGGAGTTAGTGTCTATAGATCTGTTCTTAGGTAACAAACATGCTTACTTTTGGAGTCCACTCTCGCCGCCAAGTCGTTTGTGTATGCCACGAAGATCCGAGGACCATGACTGATTCGTGTGGCACTGATGTGATGGGCGCTGTTGAGGATGATTGACTCACAAATAGGACGTGTTGAGTCCGGCTAGCAAGGACGTTTATACTGAATCAGGCTTGTGTTTGTAGTGATGCAGCTTATGGGACCTTGTCAAAGACCTTGCTGAGGTCAACAATGGTGACATGTATTATATCTGTTGTCTGTTCAGTCCGGCTGCAAGATCCTAGAGCACGACTTTGACTGTCTGGCAAATGCTGTTTTCCACGAAGGATGATGTGCTCCATGACTGATGTCAGAGAACTGGTGTATTATTGCAAACAACAGCAACCAGTGTCATAGTGCTCATCACACTCGTTCCAAAACACTTCACACCAGCTGAAACTACGACCCGGTACACTGTGATGGAAAAGAGAACTCAGCAACTCTCAGAATACACTGTAACTCTGAGATTCACTCCTTACCATTAGCTTGAACCAAAGTCCCGGAACTACCCTATACCATATCTCGTTAACGTATCAAACATCAGGTTCAACCACTATAAAATAGGCCACGACCCGGTACGCTGCATTGGTTTCAGAGGACTCAACAACTCAGTATACACTGCAACTCTGAGAGCCTCTCATTACCGATGACTTCGACCAAAGTCCCACAACCATCAATTCCATTCATCAACCTTCCACGAGATGTTCACATACCAACGTCCCGCTGTCCAACTGACTCTTCTGAAACAAGGGAAGTAATCCTGCACATTTTACAGTTCAGTCAACTTAAGTATATTATACAATGATTTTCATTACAGTGTTTTACGACATTTTCAGCACATGCAAGGTTATATATATGACGGTCGATTTTCTTGTGGTAGACTAAGCACTTTTCCTGGGTAGAATCAGTATACTGTACACCTCCCACTATCCGTAAGAACAGATTGGCATTGCCGTAATATACCATGAATACTCTTGTCAAATCTTGATGTACTGCTAGGCCCCATATCAGACGTATGTGTTGTATTTTCGAAAAAAAAATACTGACGAAAATAGAACTTTGAGTATTGCATCTACTTAGATGGTTTGGATTTCAAACTTCATGGATGGTTTATAGAATTTACTACAGATTAATTGCATTCGAATATGACATAAAAGAAACAATAATATAAAGCCTTATCTACTACACGGAAATACTGTAAAAGTACACTAACAGGCCCTGTATATAGTAGCTACGCTGAGGCACACCGAGGCAGTTACCTCGAAGTAGGCATTATAATAGAATATCAAATACAATCACTGAGGAAATTGAATAGACTTAAATATATTTGTCTAACATTACACTGAAAATCTGCCCTCAGACTCCGCTTAGAACGGATTTGTCTTAAATTTCAGTTTAAATTTCACTCCAAACAGGGTCTCAGAGCTCGGCGTTCCTATGAAACATAAGTCATAACCACAGTGCAAAATATAGCTTAGAGTGTGTCCTGAAAAGGCCAGGTAGACATCATTCCTCTGGACATCCCTAATGCCTTCGATAATGACCAACAACAATCGGCCTCTGGACATGCCTAATGCCTTCGATACGGGCCCCCACAATCGCCCTCTGGACTTTGCTAATGCCTTCGATAAGGTCCCCCACACTACAATCGCCCTCTGGACTTCGCTAATGCATTCGATAAGGTCCCCCACAATCGCCCTCTGGACATCCCTAATGCCTTCGATACAGGCCCCCACAATCGCCCTCTGGACTTCGCTAATGCCTTCGATAAGGTCCCCCACAATCGCCCTCTGGACATCCCTAATGCCTTCGATACAGGCCCCCACAATCGCCCTCTGGACTTCGCTAATGCCTTCTATAAGGTCCCCCAAAATCGCCCCCTGGACTTCGCTAATGCCTTCGATAAGGTCACCCACAATCGCCTCTGGACTTCGCTAATGCCTTCGATAAGGTCCCCCGAAATCGCCACCTGGACTTCGCTAATGCATTCGATAAGGTCCTCCACAATCGCCCTCTGGACATCCCTAATGCCTTCGATAAGGTCCCCCACAATCGCCCTCTGGACATCCCTAATGCCTTCGATACAGGCCCCCACAATCGCCCTCTGGACTTCGCTAATGCCTTCGATAAGGTCCCCCAAAATCGCCCCCTGGACTTCGCTAATGCCTTCGATAAGGTCCCCCAAAATCGCCCCCTGGACTTCGCTAATGCCTTCGATAAGGTCACCCACAATCGCCTCTGGACTTCGCTAATGCCTTCGATACGCCCCCCTCCCCCAATCGCCATCTGGACTTCGCTAATGCCTTCGATAAGGTCCCCCACAATCGCCATTTGGACTTCGCTAATCCCTTCGATACGACAACCCCCCCCCCCCCCCCCCCCCCAATCGCCCTATAAGATCTCCCCCACAATCGCCTTCTGTACTTCGCTAATGTCTTCGATAAGGGCCCCCACAATCTCCCCCTGACTTCACTAGTGCCTTCGATAACGTTCCCCACAATGAACTTTTATAAAACGCCATTTATGCTGTGTGAGAGGCACCACTAAACACTGGATCCATTCATTCCCTCACAACTAACAATTGTCCAACTTAAGGAAAGCAAGTCAACACAAGCAGATGTATCTGGAGGCCGCAGGGGGGATTCTTGGTCTGCAACTTGTTCAGCATTTATTATGTACAGGCACATCAGAAACAAAATGACTATGACCACCGTCTGCAAAGAGTTATGTCTGCTCTGGAGAAATAAGAAAACGGCTGACAAATGGAATTCCACCTACAACAAATGCACAGCCATCAGAGAAAAAACTTACAGGCGGCAGCTGTTACAAACTCACTTCACCCTCCACGGTCACACACACTAGATGTAGATGGCAGTGAATACCTCCTCAACCTATTTTATTCACATCTGGACTCATAGCATTGTGATAGGTACAGAAGAGGAAAACATAATAACTATGATTATCACAGCTATACTGCGCGTACACCGGACGTATAATGGCCATGATACTGAACCTAAACTGGAAATCCCTAAAGTATCGACGCTACATTATTCGTCTGTAAATATCATATATGATGTGATTTAATTTAAACATATTTTATTGCCATATATGTACACGTACAAGGCAATCGGGTCGGGCCACAAGTGCTACCCACATTAGTTACGGCCCTTCACTACAATGGAGTTTTAACAAATATAATGAATGGCAATTGCTTTTAACACGTATCAATAAACTGGATTAACTACAGCATGATATGTAGTAGAACATGTTAAGATAATAAGAAAATAGAAATAAAATTAAAGAAAAAGTAGAAGTGGAAGAAAGAATAATGCAACACATGTGACATTGCTCGGGTTGATTAGACAGATAAAACGTAATGGCAAACCTAAGTAAATCGATGACTATCTCTAATAAAGTTTTGAACAGAATTAAAAATCAAACCATTTTCTTGTGTTGTAAGATCTAACCTTCCAAACAATAATGTATTTGAGCTTAAAGGATAAAACGAACGTGTTGACTGGAAGAGTTCGAGCCTCTGTTGACTGGAAGAGTTCGAGCCTCTCAACAGTGAATTGCATACATTCAAAGAAGAAATGATTTGCATCTTCATTATCCTGACAGCTAATGCATTGAGGCGATTCGCGAAAAATGATTTTGAAAAAGATCATTATTAAGATTACTACATGAATTTCTTATCCTAGCATGCATAACAGAAAAAAACGTCCACCAGAAAAGTAAAAACTAGGAACATTTGAATTAGTAAACATTATTCGCATAAGCTGACCTTTGATATGTTTAATGAACCTGAATTTCTAATATCTAAAGGTAAATCATTCCAGAGTTTCATAGCTGATGGAATAAATGAATTCATAAAAGTAGAGGTTCTAACTGAAGTCTGCGAGAAATTGTCTGCGTTCCTGAGGGGATATGGAGTCCCTTCCGCTACGGTTCTTGGCAGTAGACTTGCCAGGTATTCAGGCACTGTTCCGTTTTTCAATTTATATACAACAGAAAGTTTTTGGAACTTACGCCGTTCTGATAACGTTAGCCACCCTATTTCATTCATTAAATTAACAATAGATACCGAACGGGTAAGACCCGTCACAATACGCGCAGCTTCATATTGTATTTTTTCAAGTTTATTTTTTTCATATTCGCTACAGCCATCCCAAACAATAGCAGCATATTCTAAGATTGGACGGACATACGATAAATAAATTTGATTTAATGCATTACGACTAAGTGTAAATAGCAAAAGCCTCATAGTTCCAATGATTTTGGAAGCCGAAAGAGAGATATTTTCGATATGCATATGCCATTTGCCATCATGGCTCAAAGTAAGGCCTAAATGATTATGGTGTTCCACAAACGACAACTGGATGTTGTCTAAAATAAGATTAGGCCGACGCTGTTCATTGTTTTTTGAAAAAAATAATGCTTCAGTTTTACTGGCGTTTAACTGAACTAACCATGTTTTTGACCAATTTGAAAAAATGTTTAGATGATGGTTTAGAATACCCTCCATATCATCAATTCTTGAAGTGGATACTGAAAAAGAACTATCATCGGCAAACAAACGAGCTATATGCTTAACATATTTTCGGATATATCATTAACATATAAAACAAAAGGGGTCCGAGCACAGAGTCTTGAGGAACGTCCGCGGTTATGTTTTTAATTTCAGAATACGCGTTTCCGACAAATACTTGTTGCCTTCTATTATCAAGACAACTTTCAACCCAAGAAAGTAATTTACCATGAACTCCATTTTGCTTCATTTTAAATAATAGCGCTTTATGCCATACCTTATAACCTTATATATGAGGTAGGAGACATCCGTCCTGATTTCATCCAGCATAATGATAATTGTACAAGCAGCAGCTCCCTTTCTCGAACCATTACGGAATGGAACCTGCGCTGCCAACTATGGCCGGTCACACTGTCCAATTCCATAGGTAGCGCCGTGGTTTAATGGTTAGCATCTTGGCTCAGTAACCCCTGGGTCGCGCGTTCAATTCCAGCCAGGACCGATTTGGGGTTAATTATCGAAATATTGGTATTTCCTACCTTACCAGTCCTTCGGATGAGACTTTAAGCCGAGGTCTGCTCGCTAAAATACATAGTGCAATACAGCGAGGATAAATAAACTCTTATACACACACGAACGCACACGCACACACTCTCTCACACACACGCACACACGCACACACACACATGCTCGAACCATAAGAAAATGGTCACCTGCTACTCTCTCGAAGTATAAACTTTGTCATCCCATACATTAGAACCAACTTCATGTACCATCATATAATTTAACGCTTTTCTTCAAAGTGGAGTGAGCTTCCAATGTACATGTATGCCAGAGTTCGAACTCATTCGAAAGATGTATCACACACTGAAGCATGCACTATAGACCACAAACACGCACGCACGCACACATACACACGCGTCAATATTGTACGAGTGGGACTATAAACCTTAGGTACACACACAAGCTAGATAGGCTCAGTTTCGTTTGAAGGGAAACACGCGGGGCTTCTACACGACAACCATTATTGAATAGTTCAAAGCAAATTGTTTTGTGTGTATTACTACAATGTATAAGAATTTCACCAGTGATATTATAGTGTACGAAAATACGTGTTAGAAATACCACCTCTGCCACCAGTGTTACGAAAAACGAAAAGTTCGTAAGTTAGAAATATTGAAATATTATTTCCACACAAATATAATAATGACAATCTGTTCCTTGTAGATTTATAAGGACGTAGTAAATATAAATAAGTCTTTCACGAAGTTGGTGACTTTTATTAAATGTTTCTAATATTTATCAAGCACTGTTCCAAATAATATGTCAGAGAAAATAATCCAAATATCAAAGTTCTTTTAAGTAAGAATAACTGTTAAAATCTCATAAAGTTACACTTTAAAAGTCTCTCTCTCTCTCTCTCTCTCTGAACCTATGTTTATTCTAAACGCTGACCAAGAACCAAGAACCTAGAACTGAAGAATATTAGCCCTTTATATACTCCTAACATAAGCCATTTAGCTAAGCAAGCTAAGCCTGCTAGCCAGCGAGCTGCTGAGCCAGCCAATGAACTAAATGACCACTTTCAAAAGCCAGCAAGTAGGTCGCACTCCCCTCATCCTGCATAGACAGCCAGTAAGTAGGTCGCACTGCCCACAACGTCATTCAGCTTAGGTAAACAAGCCAACACGCCAGATGACATCAAACTTGCTGCTTGAACAGCCAGCAAGTAGGTCGCACATCATCAGCCAATACACCAAATGACATCAGCTTGCAACATCCGCGGCCATTCAATCTTGCAGGACAATCCAAATACCTACATTATCTACCTACACTAAAATATATACATTACAACCTGTACAAGGGATTAAATGAAATCAAATATGTGCTTATATATGTGAACAAACTAAACGACGTAATTAAACCATATACATTTATATTTAAAACATGTGAGTTAATTTAAGATTATCTAAAATCGTAACACTCTCCCTGACTAGGACTTTGCTTTCTCTTGGAAACAAAACAAAACAATCTTCCAAAAATAGCCTTTACAAATGAAGTAAATTCATCTTCAAATCTCTCATACAATAAAGAAATATAATGCTAGTAATACTATTCAAATGGATAAATATGGTGAACAAACTTCTTGATATCTTCTAATTGTCGAATACAAAACAATATAATTCATTTGTATTGTCCATGAGATATGTTTCCGTAATTAACCCAGAAACATACTCTTAAATGATCAATATAGTAAATGAATGAAAAGTAAATGAATGAAATTCCATTTCGCACAAGCCTGATATAGTCCATTCAGGTGGCGAAATGTTATCGCACCATATCTCTGACAAGGCGAATGGGTTTCTAATTTGTGTCCATGACACAGTCAGATATGGTGGTGAACTGTCATCATTTAATTACTATATAAACAAACACACAATTTGTCTAATAAGAAACAAACTATACAGTATAACATTAAACAATAAACATGTTGGTGTTGTTTGTTTTCCCCATTAACGTCTATACATTTAGAAATGTTCATGATTATAAAAGAGGTTATGACCCTATCATTTTGCAACGCACTGCATGCTTGGTGGTGGACTCATCTACAGTTCGCCACCATGCTTTCCTCTTTAATTGTGCGGTGACAGGCTGTGGACCCTAAAATGGCGTCTACCTAAAGCCCAAAGGGACGGTGACGTTTGTCAGCAATCCTGTCTTGTCCTGCCCTCAATGATTTATTCTCTTGTTGCTCTGGCTTCGGCCAAGTCAATGAGTACCTTATTTGTGGCTTTCTAAGCTATTTTTTTTTTGTATTTATATATACGAGCATATTTGTGTTTTACTTATATTGCCTATTAATGCTTGTTGGTTAGAGCATAGTTCATGGCGGGGATCTCTTTATTTACACTGTCCCATTTTATTGGGATGACAGTGGGGGTAAGTGTGAGGTTTGGTGCACCCTAGAACCTGGTTTAAACCCCTTTTTTGCCACCGACTGTTCCAATGCGGTAGCCCTATTGTCAACCCTTTTTCTGTTTGTGACGTCAAATGCCTTTATTCCCTATTAACATTGCCGTTCATGTTTGTCGTTTTGCGTGTTTTGGAGTTTACTGTGTTCTGTGAAAGCTGCATTTCCTGTTCGACTTTTATACTTATTTTTTAAGGCAATATGTATTTTCCACCCAACATCTTGGACGGTAGGACCAACATCTATGGGTAACATTAGCGATAATGGTGTCTGGGAAACATCAAACACCCTCACCATCCTCTACGTTCCCCCATTGAACGGCAGGACCAACATAGTTGGGTTACATCAGCCATAGCAGTGGTTGGTGCCTGTGAAACATCAGACACCGTTACCGTCTACTTCTTGCTGGATCAAACAGGAGGACCTATTTCGTTGATTGGTGATAGGTGTTTGAGAAACATCAAACATGGCAGCCATTTGCTTCTTGGTGGGTCGATAATACAGGACGAGGGTTGAACGCGAAACTATTGTAACTCACTTTTAGAAAATTTTACAGGAGAAGCAAAAAACATCTTATTTTCATCATAAATGCATTTAAGAACTTTATTATAACGAAATGGTATCCATTTAAGACTTACGAAGAAAAGAAATAATTCATATGATCCTGTATGAGATATTTAAGAAATATTGACTTACAATAGTTTCGGGCTAAAAATTTGAAAATGTAGATGAAATATGTCAGAGCGAAACTATTATAACTAGCACTTTTTAGCATTTATTGATACATTTTGTCACTTTTTTAAAAAAAAAAAAATACATACTTCCATACTTCAATGAAAACTATTGGACAGTATAGTTTTAGGCACCAAGTTTGTATGTTAAGGCTCATTTTGGACAAACCTAAGAATGGTATGCAACCGAAATCCCTTAAGTTCTCGTTATCTTTATTTTAAGTTTAGTTTCACAATTGAAGCATACAGCAGTTATCATTATCTTCCTTTACATAGTTGTTATTAAATCTTTTCCCTCTTCATTAAGTTTAATGAGAACTAATTTGACTTTATAATTTTTTATGCGAAACTATTGTAAGTCAATATTATTTTAAATAACTGATTTTTAAACAAATGATACATCGAAATATGCTATAGACAATACTTATAATAGACAATACTTGTTATAAAGATCATTTAATGTAGTAAAGTCACTCAGTTCAGACAAAATGAAGATAATAACACATATGGAGTGCAATAGCTTATAATTTCTTTATAAAGCTAAAAAGTGTTTGTAAAAATTACTAATGGCAAGTGGCTATTTTAACAAACACATTTTTTTGTGGCGATTAGCTTTATATTGTAGGGACAATGGGTTTTACTGAATATGTGAACCTCTAGCTTCTTGCACCACTGTGTCTCCTCTTTCGGTTTAGGAGGTGGAGGGGTGTGTGTTGTTTGTAGTGGGGTGGGGTAGGGGTAGGGGCGTGAGAAGTAAAAACTTTGAGAATTGGACCACATGAGCCTCCCAGTATTATTAAACTTGATTGAATAATCCCATATAAAATAGTGTCTTAGTTGCAACTGCAGAGTTCTGCATATATTATAATTGTGTTAGTTTAAGTTGACAGTTAACCATTCACTTGAAGAGGCACACGGCAATATTGATGTATTTAAAAATCGTGGCGTCTGATTCGTCTTTCCAAATATCTTGCATGTTTTAAATAATTAATTATAAATTATTTCAATAATTCAAAGCAATTGATTTTACATATTATTAATTGTTGATTATATTACACCAACATTATATTTAAAACTTATGACGCCTACCTAAAGCCCATTGGGACGGTGGCGTTTGATGTTTGTCCATGATCTTTCTTGTCGTGCCCTTAATGGTTTATTCTCTTACTGCTCTGGCTTCTCCCAAGTCATTGAGTACCTTCATTGTGGCTTTCTAGGCTATTGTTTTTTTTGTATTATATTTCCACGAGCATATTTGTGTTTTACTTATATTGCCTATTGATGCTGCCTTGTTGGTTAGAGATTAGATCATGGCGGGGATATCTTTATTTACACTGTCCTGTTTTAATGGGATGACAGTAGGGTAAGTGTGAGGTTTGGTGCACCTTAGAACCGGTTTAAACCCACAGTGGCCTACTTTGCCACTGACCGTTCCAAGGCGGTAGCCCTATTGTCAACCCTTTTGTGTTTGTGATGTCGTTTGCATTTAATATTACGTTTGCCTTCTTGTTTGTCTGTTTGCGTGTTTGTTTCTGTGTTTTGTGGTTGACTGTCCTCCTTGAATGCTACATTCCCTGTCCGATCTTTTTATATTTCTTCATGTCAGTATATCAACCAAAACCAGCATCTCTTTCCACCTGCATCAACAATTAACCATTGTGTAATTGTAAAGTGTCATTCCCTATCGGTTATTCCAGATAAACAATGCAAATTACAAAAAGCTGGTCCTAAACAGATCACTGCGATATGACCAGCCCTTGTTACTGCACTTTTAACGTTTCGGCGCTCTCCAAAGCATAATCAAAAGACGAAACATCACGAAATGCACCACTTTTGGCCCTTCAACGAAATACTATACGTGTCGATACAATACAATACAAACAACTAAGTGAACTCCGTAAAAATATTACGTACATTGTCATTATACATGTATTTCAAATGACAAAAACAATACAAAGAAATATAAAATATAGGCGGTAGCCCTATTGTCATAAATGGGTATTATCCATACAATTTCAAATCGGCAATCATGTATCCAAAAGGTAATCGTCAGATGCAATGACAATATGGAACTACCGTTTATAGACAAATTGTTGGTATCCCTATGGGTACGATCTGTGCGTCCCTTGTCGCAGATTAGTTTTTATATTGCTATGAACGAGATTTTATGTTGAGTCTTTCATCAGAGACCCAGGAAGATGTTCTTGAAGCCTTTAATGACACCTCTCGATATCTGGATGACATATTGAACATTGACAACCCTTTCTTTTCTACTATGGTAAATAATATATATCCTAAAGAACTTCAACTTAACACAGCTCATATTTCTGATATTAACGCTTTTTTTTTCTCGATTTACATCTCACTATTGAAAATGGTGAAATAATTAGCAAAATATATGACAAGAGAGATGATTTTAACTTTGATATTGTTAATTATCGCCATTTAGATGGGGATGTTCCCCGAGCAACTTCTTATGGCGTCTATGTGTCTCAACTTATTCGTTTTTCTTGAACTTGTGCTCGAGTTGATGACTTTAATATTCGTAATCTTTGTATAACTAAAAACTACTCCATCAGGGCTACCGTTACCATGAACTTCTTAAAACCTTTGCACAATTGTATTATCATAACCCTGATCTTCTTTCCAAATATAAAAGTAATTTAAGAACTCTTCTGTGACAAGGACTATCACAACCTGACTTCTATGGTGATGTGATTTACAAACTTCGTAATATACTTGGTCACGGTATTTGTTAAGCGTGTTAAAAGGTTTATCAAAAGCGGTTGTGGACCCTATCATGTTTGTCATTTTTGCGTGTTTTGGGGTTTACTGTGTTCTGTGAAAGCTGCATTTTTTGTTCGACTTTATACTTATATCTATGGTGGACCCTTTTACAGTTCGCCACTATGCGTTCCTCTTTAATTGTTTTTAATTGTATGGTGGCCGGAGAGGCTGTGGACACTATGATGACGCCTACCTAAAACCCATTGGGACGGTGGCGTTTGATGTTTATCTATGATCTTTCTTGTCGTGGCCTTAATGGTTTATTCTCTTGTTGCTCTGGCTTCTGCCAAGTCATTGAGTACATTCATTGTTGCTTTTTAGTCAACCCTTTTGTGTTTGTGATGTCGTTTGCATTTAATATTACTTTTGCCTTCTTGTTTGTCTGTTTGCGTGTTTGTTTCTGTGTTTTGTGGTTGACTGTCCTCCTTGAATGCTACTTTCCCTGTCCGATATTTTTATATTTCATTTTACTTATATCTATATTTATTAATTAGCATGTTTTAAACTCAGTATTAATAAGTATGTAAAGGGAATGTAGCGACACAGCCAAACAGTGCAGTTATTGAGATTTCTGAAAACTTGTTTAAACCCCACAGCGGCCTTTTTTGCCACTGACCGTTCCAAGGCGGTAGCCCTATTGTCAATCCTTTTTGTGTTTGTGACGTCATATGCCTTTATTCCTTATTAACATTGCCATTCATGTTTGTCGTTTTGCGTGTTTTAGGGTTTACTGTGTTCTGTGAAGCTGAAAGCTGCAATTCCTGTTCGCCTTTATACTTATATGTATATTTATTAGCATGTTTTAAAATCAGTATTAATAATTATGTAAAGGAAATTTAGCGACACATCCAGACAACGCAGTTATTGAGAGTTCTGAAAAACTTGGAAAAGGGTAAAATCGGATGATAAACAAAAGAGATATGACCATTTGAAGGTTATTTTAAAATGGATATTGGAGCCGCCATTTTGAGAACTGTGACATCATAGTTCCAAATTACCATATATGGAATATTGATATATATTATTTAAAGGTAAGAAAATCACTGCAAATGAATTCAAAATCCATTACTGGTCATATAAAGCGATGTTGTCATTAAGTATACATATTGTTCATACAGTTGCTGTATTTTTTTCACCTATAAATCAGTTATTTTTCATATTTATAAATATTCTATATATGGTCATTTAGAACTGTGATGTCATAGAGCTATTATCAACAAAAATCCTCTTATAACGATGAGACTGAAACTTAAACACAGTTTAGAAATGCTTAAGGCTAGAGACAAACTAGACTCAGAGTTGGAATAGTATGTATACATGTGTAAAACCCCTAACCCCTGAGGTATAGGGGTGTATCTAACAACTATGTATTGAAGATTAGATAAACACATACATATATCAAGACTACTTTGTAAATATAGATATAAAAATCGAACAGAAAAAGCAGCATTCAAGGACGACAGTCAACCACAAACACACACAGAAACAAATTACAAATTTAAAGATGAATAAAAGGCCAAATAAGACATCACAAACACAAAAAGGTTGACAATAGGGCTACCGCCCTGGAACGGTCAGTGGCAAAAAAGGCCGCTGAGAGTTTAAACCAGGTTCTAGAGTGCACCAAACATCACACTTACCCTACCGTCAACCCAATAAAACGGGACAGTGTAAATAAAGAATTCTCTAACCATCAAGGCAGCATTAATAGGCAATATAAGTAAAACACAAAGATGCTGGTGTATATATAAATACAAAAAAACAATAGCTTAGAAAGCCACAAAGAAGGTACTCATTGACATGGCAGAAGCCAGAGCAACAAGAGAATAAACCATTGAGGGCACGACAAGACAAACATCAAACGTCACTGTCCTTTTGGGCTTTTGGTAGACGTCATCATAGGGTCCACAGCCTGTCCGGTCATCGCACAATTAAAGAGGAAAGCATAGTGGCGAACTGTTAATGGGTACACCACCAAGCATGCAGTGCGTCGCAAAATGATAGGGTCATAACCTCTTTTGATAAACCTTTTAACAAGTTTAACAAAGATAGTATGAAAGTGATCATGGCCAAGTACATTGTGATTGCTTTCTAAAAAAAACACAAAAAAAACAAGAGGTCAATGACCCTGAACCTCTACTGATATATTTTGATAGCTTAATCAGCCATGGGAACCTGTAAAGTTTTATGGAAATAAGACCAACACTTTCAGAGAAGTAGTCGCCACAAGGTTTTGCTATTATCACTCTATGTAACACTCTATGTAAAAAAAAAGACGGTCGCTGGCAGCCATGTTTGACATAAAATCAATGAATTTTGTTTAGTACCAACTACATGTCATGCCTGTCATTTAAGTAAAGGTTCAAAATCAATACCACTTATGGTTTTTGAGAAGTAGTTGCCACAAACTTGTATCTAAGCTGTGGCAGCTATCTTGAATTTTTACTTGGGACTAACTGGACATCAAGACCAACATTCCTACAAAGTTTTATAAAAGTCATTTTGGTAAAGGTACTAAAGCGATACCACTTATGGTTTTAGAGATGTAGTCACCACAAAATTGTATTTAATAAATCTATTTTCAGACATGGTGGCCATCTTGGATTTTAGGCCAACCTGATTTTTACTTAGGATCGACAAGTCATCTAGAGCAATATTCCTATATTCCTAAATATTATGATTTATTATGCAACATTTCCTATGCAACATTATAATATCATTTAACTTTATCCTAGTCTAAAGAATATATATATATTCCAGCTTATAAAAATGTCATAATGCTACCACAAATTTTAATTATAAAGTTAAATCCCTAACATCAACCTTAGTAAATGCTATTTTCTGCTCAACAGTAATTCTCAATTGTAACATAAATCGATATCTAGCAGGTGTGTGACCAGGTCACAGGTCATGTGATGCAATTTCTTTTGAGAACTAGGTTACTATTTCACCAGTACAAGTAGATTTGCTCTTGTCTCAGGTTATAGTTGGAAAATCAGAATCAAAATAAAAATCTTAAAATCCTACAATTTGTTTTCCGTCTTTTTCTGAGAGCCAAAATACAAAGGAAGTCTCCTTTGTATTTTTGGCTAATCCTAACCCCTCTATGAATGCATAATGGACAGTCCTTTCTTTGAATTTGGACCTGTCCATTTATAGTACAAATTAAGGGGTGTTTCGGCCAAATGACTGATGAGACAGTGTAAACCCTGATCAGCCTGCAAGATGTCATGCCAGTAATTTTGGTAAAGGTTCCAAATCAATATTATTGATGTTTTTTGAGAAGTAGTCACCACAAAATCGCATTTTTTTTAAAAATCAATTTTTAACCATTGTGGCCATCTTGAATTTCTGGCCAACCTGAATTTTGCTGGGATCAACTAGACATCAAGAGCAACATTCCTGTGAAGTTACATGAAATTCCATCAAGTAGTTGCAGAGGAGGTCGCCACAAGTTTTTCCTATATAAATCTGTTTAAATAAAGATGGCCACTGGCGGCCATGTTTGACATCCAATCAAAATGAACTTTGGTTAGGACCAACTACATGTCGTGCCATTCATTTTTGTAAAGGTTCCAAATCAATATCACTTATGGTTTTTGAGAAGTAGTCGCCACGTACAAAATCACATTTTCTAAATCTATTTTTAGCCGTGGGTACCATCTTGAATTTCTGGCCGACCTGAGTTTTTGATATGATCAACTAGACATCAAGAGCAACACTCCTGTAAAGTTTCATGAAAATCCGTCGAGTAGTTTCAGAGGAGTAGTCGCCATAAAAAAAGTTTGCAGACGGACGGACGGACAGATGAACAGACGGACGACGCACCACGGCATAAGCGCTGCTGATCTTTGATCAGTCGAGCTAAAAACACACTATTTTTTAGCCTTTTTGGTGGCCATTTTGAAAATGGCGACCATTTTGAAGAAGAAAAAAATTACCCAGATTTCTTTACATGTTTCATTCTCTATCAATCACAGGCAGACGGCGCGTACCCTACCCCGCCCACACCCTACCCCCCTCCCCCTCTACTACCCCCCTCCCCCTCTCTACTACCCCCTCCCCACCTGTTTCTCTACTACCCCCCTTAAATATGTTTTCAATAAACTGTTCTACTTGGTTTTCAATGAAAAAAAATAAATAAAAAAATACATACTCTCTATACCATAGAGAGTATGTATTTTTTTATTTATTTTGTTCTACTTGGTTTTCAATGAAAAAAAATAAATAAAAAAATACATACTCTCTATACCATAGAGAGTATGTATTTTTTTATTTATTTGTTTTCATTGAAAACCAAGTAGAACAGTTTATTGAAAACATATTTAAGGGGGGGTAGTAGAGAAACAGGTGGGGAGGGGGTAGTAGAGAGGGGGAGGGGGTAGTAGAGGGGGAGGGGGTAGTAGAGGGGGTAGGGTGTGGGCGGGGTAGGGTACGCGCCGTCTGCCTGTGCTATCAATGCCCTGAATTTGATCTGTATCTGTATCTGTCTGTCTGAATTTGATGTGTTTACAATAATAACTTTTGATGAAGCCAATTAATTATGGGCTTCGTTAATTCTTTATGGAATTGTTCAATCCATAGCCAAAAATATTTTGTTGTATATGTGTCAACTGGGATGTGAAAATTGAAAGAGCCCTGGTGTCAAGTTTGGTGCTTTTGTCACAAAATGCACACGTTTACCAATATATATTACCAATCTGCCCCACTATAATAACGAATAGACACAATAAACCGGTACGATATAATTATGTGTTAATAGGTCTGTAGACACAGCTCGACGCTATGATCGATACGTGTTTAACACACTCATGAGATGATTTCCACGCGTCTACCGCATATCAGTTTATTAAATAGTCCATTTCACACAAAACAATTAACGCCTCAACACCCGAATTGGTAATGTCAGTTTTGTTGACAATCACCACGTGTTATTTGTTTACTTCCGTATTTTGCAGGTGATTCCCACTAGAGGGCGCCCTTATTCCAATACACAAATTGATCTGACATTTCCCAAGATTCCAAGTGTGTAGTATTCTCCGATCCTCGATCATCACACAGTGGAGAGCACAGAGTGTCGAAGAGGGATAATGGCCCTGCAAAGAACTTCTTCTTCGAGGAGGGGTTCAAAGAATGATTCTTACAAAGATGACGAGGATATGGATAATAACGGGTACATTCAAGTATTAGTGAAACCATTGGACAGAGGGAATATATGCAGCCTTCTGTCAAATTGGATCGGTTTGAGCGATTCCACTTTGGCATCAGATCATGTCGGAGTTTTCTATGGGATTGCTTTTCTCGCCACAAGTTTCGTGCTTTACCAAATTTGTGATATGGGAGTTATATTTCAAAGACTGTGTTCTTTATTCGTCCCGATGTTCACAGTAATATGTGCATTCTACTGGCTTTCTTTGTTTCTGAGAAAAACTTGGAGCGTCACGAGCGTGTATCTTCTCTTCTGTGCATGTTTCATAGGCGAGACATTTGCCCAGTTAACCGTCGGAAGATGGGGGCTCGACTCCAATTCGGCCAATGTGGAGGGGTACCTGAATCGACCCCTCGTGTTATTTGTTGTGTTACTCGCTGTGTGCGCTGCGAGCGTATTTTCTTCTTTAGAAACAATGCAAAGTGCGATTGTTATTTCAATGGTGAGCTTTTCACGATTTTTGTTATGTTCGTCAGTGGGTGTTTTACCGCAGGGATTACGGCCATATATGGCATATTTGTGCGGCCTAGGTGGATTTGTTGTCTCGAAATATATGGAAACCGTGCTGAAACCACCAATAAATAATTTTATGACCCATGACGGAAAGATTCCCGTCATCAAACGACGCAGGTCAAGTTCATCGACAGCCCATGCATTCTCTACGCACAGATCGGCGAGAAGAACATCTTTGCCAGCATTAATACCAAAGAATCAGGTCAGTTCCATTCATAATATTAAACAAAGCCATATAATGGTTGACAAGTGCAGCAGGTTTTTAATGCCGCTTACCCGTCAACATTTTTATTGTCCAGAATTACTGAGATAAGGTAGCTCATTGCGAGGCACAGGATGGGAGACATCATCCTTTATTCTTCTCACCTCCATCTGACGTCCTTCTGCCAATATGTTAAACTGTGACAGTGATTTTTTCCCCTTATATGAGTGGTACTGAAAAACGGTACCATTCCCAATGGCAAAAAGTATATACTTTTCCAATTGGAGCGAAAAAATTCCCAATCAAAGAAAAAAATATTTTTTTTTATTTTTTTATATATTTTTTTTAATTTTTTTTTCATATTTTGAGTGAAACTTTATTTAAAGAGAAGAAGTGGGGAATTATATTCTTTCTTTTAGGTGAGGGTAATCAAATACTACCGGAGAATGTATACATGGTAATGTGTTTGCAATGTATTTAAGCATTATGACAATATTGCTTTTGTTTGATAGTTAAAAAATCCCAAATTAAGCCTAGGGGTACCGATGCTATTCCCAAAAGGGTGAAAAAAAATCACAGTGTGAAAATATAAAACCCTTTTATATTTGTTTTCTAATATGAAATAATTGACAATTACATGGCGTGCATCTACAACAATATATTAGCCTGTAAGGAAGAGAATGTATGATACAGTTACACCCAGGCAATGTGCAAAATGCAAAGGGGGCGCCGTTATTATATATGTTTTATTATTAATAGGGTAACACTTAACAACAATGCTTGCCAGATTGTATACCTTGAATGTCATTTAGTATACTAAATCTGAATCTTTCTTTTTATTTTACAAAATATTGCTCATAAATTTATGAATTTTGAAGACCTTTTGGATTTTTATGAGTTCTAAAGGGTTTGTGGGGGAATGGGGATTTTGTTAGGGGAAGAGTTGCTATTATTGGAAATACAGTATATAAAATTATATAAAATGTATTTAAAAAAATACCAAATATTATTAGGGAATAATTGGTTCAGTTGAATGGTCCAGCAATGGACTCTTATTGGCAGTAATTGCAAGTACGAATATATAAATTACAAACTAGTGTTTCTTGTTTAAGAATATTGAATACACATATGCACATAGGTCAGGCCGAAATTAAAATGTGTTTTCCCTTTTAAAACATTTTAGTGTGGTTTCAATTTCATCCATCAGTGACATCAAAGCAGTTGTAACCGTTATTTAAATTGTTGTTTAAATCGTTATTTAAATTGATTGTGAAGTTTAACTTCACTTACTTCAGTTATCACAATTGTAAAATTCTACTACACTGCAACAAAATATACAGGCGCAGATTCAGAGGAGGGAGGGTGGAGCGCACGAGTCCGCACACCCTCCTAAAATTTGAGACGTTATAAACTTTTATGTGGAAAAGCATGTGTTTTTGGGGGTTGTCATATTTTTTTAAAAGGTTACGCTCAATCCTTTATCCCAAATCCTGTATCCGCATGACCCCTTACATAACACAATACCTGTCTTACCCAGGCCGACCATCTATACCTACCCATTAAAAAGGGCCCAACTCAAAACTTTTTATAGCAATTCTTTAACATAATTTTTATAAATATTCTTCAGGTTTTACTGCCTTTGGATTTTTAAAAAAAAAATTCACCTACATGTACCTACCCACACCTACCTACCTACCCACACCTACCTACCACCTACCTACCCACACCTACCTACCTACCCACACCTACCTACCACCTACCTACCCACACCTACCTACCACTACCTACCCACACCTACCTTCCTACCCACACCTACCTACCCACACCTACCTACCACCTACCTACCTACCTACCTACCTACCCACACCTACCTACCCCTTGTAAAATTCTGGGTTGAGAAACAGCAAACCAATTAATTTTAAGGATTGTCCCAGGTGCAACATGCTGGTCCCAGGTGCAACATGCTGGTCCCAGGTGCAACATGCTGGTCCCAGGTGCAACATGCTGGTCCAAGGTGCAACATGCTGGTCCCAGGTGCAACATGCTGGTCCCAGGTGCAACATGCTGGTCCCAGGTGCAACATGCTGGTCCAGGTGCAACATGCTGGTCCCAGGTGCAACATGCTGGTCCAGGTGCAACATGCTGGTCCCAGGTGCAACATGCTGGTCCCATGTGCAACAAGCTGGTCCCAGGTGCAACATGCTGGCCCAGGTAATCTATTTAATTAGATATCCTTAGAATGGGGTTTTGCCTTAAAGGGGTGCATCAGGCTTTTCTTTGGTGTCTAGCGTGACTTAAAATGGACAGATAATCATATTTTGCGTTCTTAAGGTCCTATGTAATGTCATTACATGTATGTGCCTAAAATGCCCCCTTATGTACGAAGAAAACCATTTTGTACAGTATTATGTGCCATCCTAGGTAAAACACCATGGTTAGTTTAAGCATTTTAATGCTCGATTTTATTAAAAAATATATGCTAGATCTGAACAACACGGGTAGAGCCTGGCATGTTCATTCCTGTTAGGCGCCATATAACCTTTCATGTATTGGTGCACCTTAAAACCCAATTCAATTCATGAACATTCAACAAAGTGCAAACACAATATTTTGTTTGGCATGACATTTTTGTCATGAATTCAAACATTTTTTAAATGTCAGATTTTTCTAGAAGACGCCTTATTTACACCCATTAAATTAGGGCGGGTGGGGGAGAGTTTTTTTGTATACCTCAATTACAGTCAAAATGTACACATGCAATGCCTTAATTAATAGTTATTTAATTTCCGTTCCTTATTCATACGCATGAAGTATTTATTAGAAAAGGCAGAATTTATTAATATATCATCTAAGTTTTTATCTTTCCAGATCATCTTTTTAAAAGCGGTCAGCCAAATAACCATACTGGAGAATAGCTCTGTATGATTTTAAATTAATTTAATTTAACTGGTATTTTATTTAAATTTCTAATTCAGTTTATAACTCAACCAACAATGATTTTGTATACATGACCCAGTGTGCGCCTAGCTAATGTCAGTCCTGGTACATGCAGATACCTGGGTCCAATGTCAGTCCTGGTACATGCAGATACCTGGGTCCAGTGTCAATCCTGGTACATGCAGATACCTGGGTCCAGTGTCAATCCTGGTACATGCAGATACCTGGGTCCAGTGTCAATCCTGGTACATGCAGATACCTGGGTCCAGTGACAATCCTGGTACATGCAGATACCTGGGTGCAGTGTCCAGTGTCAATCCTGGTACATGCAGATACCTGGGTCCAATGTAAATCCTGGTACATGCAGATACCTGGGTCCCATGTCAATCCTGGTACATGCAGATACCTGGGTCCCATGTCAATCCTGGTACATGCAGAAACCTGGGTCCAATGTCAATCCTGGTACATGCAGATACCTGGGTCCAGTGTCAATTCTGGTACATGCAGATACCTGGGTCCAATGTCAATCCTGATACATGCAGATACCTGGGTCCAATGTCAATCCTGGTACATGCAGATACCAGGGTCCAATGTCAATCCTGGTACATGCAGATACCAGGGTCCAATGTCAATCCTGGTACATGCAGATACCTGGGTCCAATGTCAATCCTGGTACATGCAGATACCTGGGTCCAATGTCAATCCTGGTACATGCTGATACCAGGGTCCAATGTCAATCCTGGTTCATGCAGATACCTGGGTACAATGTCAATCCTGGTACATGCAGATACCTGGGTCCAATGTCAATCCTTGTACATGCAGATACCAGTCCCATGCAGAATTTGAAAGCTCGGATTTAGTGATAGATGAGCAATCAGAAATAAGTCAAAGGTTTTACTTAAATTACATTGGCATGTAATTACCGTATTTAATTCATAGTCATCAATCTTCTTAGCACCAACTTTCAATTAATTTATAATATACATCAGATACAGGATTTTAGATTAGGGTGAGGGGTGGGGCGCGCTGGTTTTCAAAAAACAATTAACAACCAGAAAACACACACACACACACACAAACACCTTTTTTTTTTCAGTTTAGGAATGGCACGACTTTAAAAAATAAACTGTTGACAAACAAACACCAAAGAAAAATACTTTTTACGTATTTTAATTTTAAATATCAAGTTTTATCATTTTATGATTTTAGGGGAGAGTGTACCCCGCACCCCTTACGTCTGCCCCTGTACATTAAGTATGTTTATACTTGAATCTATTAAAGTTCAAGCGATTAACCTCAGAAGGATTATATAGATATATGTGCACCTTATATATAAATGTGTAATCCCCCATTGAAACTGCATATATAAAACATTAACATGGACAGTAAATAGACCACTCAGAAGTATGCCTGGATAGTTTTTAAAGGGACACGCAGCAATCTTCAGTGCTCACAAAATAGGATAGCCCCAAGCCCGGGGCCTGTCAAAATCTGGTTGGGGCTTGTCCCTTTTTGCCATATTTATACCGACGT
Organism: Cyrtodaria siliqua; assembly: GCA_037043455.1. Lineage (NCBI taxonomy): Eukaryota > Metazoa > Mollusca > Bivalvia > Adapedonta > Hiatellidae > Cyrtodaria > Cyrtodaria siliqua. Next base: position 65,097 of record JAWPHD010013116.1, read on the forward strand.
TTTTGAAAAATGATTTTTTTTTTGGTAAACAACATTTCCCCATTTAACTTTCTCAATACTGTTTTGTTTTGGATACATTTACATTAGAAAGCTTATCTAAACTGTAACATATTATGCTGAATAATGGTAATTTTTAGCTCGACTGATCGATCAGCAGAGCTTATGCCGTGGTGCGTCGTCCGTCTGTCCATAAACTTCTATTTGTAGCGACTACTCCTCTGAAACTACTGGATGGATATTCATGAAACTTTACAGAAATGTTGCCCATGAAGTCTAGTTGATCCTAGCAAAAATTCATGTTGATGTGAAATCCAAGATGGCCACCAAAGCTAAAAATAGATTTTTAAAATACAAGCTTGTAGCGACTACTTTTTGAAAACTATAAGTGATATTGATATGGGTCTTTTTCTAAAATGATCAGCATGACATGTTGTTGGTCCTTGTCAAAAATCGTTTTGATTCGACGTTAAACATGGCTGCCAATGGCCATCTTTGTTTACATAGAGTAATATAGTAAAAACTTGTAGCGACTACTCCTCTGAAACTACTTGGCAGATTTTCATGAAACTTTACAGGAATGTTGCTCTTGATGTCTAATTGATCCTAGCAAAATTTCAGGTCGGCCAGAAATTCAAGATGGCCGCCAAAGCTAAAAATAGATTTAAAAAATAAGTTTGTAGCGACTACTTCTTGAAAACTATAAGTGATATTGATATGGGACTTTCTCTAAAATGATCAGCATGACATGATGTTGATCCTAGTCGAACATTATTTTGATTCAACGTTAAACATGGCTGCCAGTGGCCATCTTTGTTTACACAGAGTTTGTATAGTAAAAATTTGTAGCGACTACTCCTCTGAAACTACTTGACGGATTTTCATGAAACTTCACAGGAATGTTTCTCTTGATGTCTAGTTGATCCTAGCACAATTTCAGGTCGGCCGGAAATTCAAGATGGCCACCACGGCTAAACATAGATTTTTAAAAACAAGTTTGTAGCGTCTACTTCTTGAAAACTGTAAGTGATATTGATATGGCTGACCTAGCTATCAAAATCTATCAGTAGAGCTTCAAGGTCATTGACCTCTTGTTTTTTATAGTGTCCTCCTCCCACAAAAACAATGTATGCATATGTATTGAGTAATATTGCTTTTATAACAATTAATCTTTTAATAGTTTTTCACAAATCAGACAGTTATTGCACTTTTTTTCACAAAATGAACAGGCTTAAGGGAATCTTCACAATTCTTAGAAAAAAAGGGCCCTGATTATTGGTGTAATATTATCAACAGTTAATAATATGCAAAAACAATTTGCTTTATTCTATTCTTATAATTATTAATGATTGAACAAATGCAAGTTATGTAGAAAAACTAAGTTTTTAAAAATCCTCTTTGCCGTATGTCTATTTAATGAAACTTGTATTATATTGGTCCTGCAACCCGGGACATGGGATACCCAGAGATTGGACATCAACAATGTCACTGGGGTAGGGAGGGAATTAGTCAGAGCCCGGTACCAACATGAGGATATTTGTTATTGAGTATATTGGTAGACCCTGGAGAATGGAGAATTACACATGATGGTTTGTTTGTTTGTTTGTATGATGTTTTACGTCATTTTCAACACATGCAAGGTTATATATGACGGACGATTTTTTGTGGTTCAGGCAGACCACTTTTCCTTTGTAGAACCAATACTGTATACCTCCCGACATCCGTAAGAATCGAGATTTCCACACAAGTCGAGCTCCCAGTGGGATTCGAACCGGCAGCGATGAGAGGCGAAGGTTTACAACACAACATCATTAACCATTCGACCACGGAGACGCTACACATAATGGGGAATTAGACATAAATGTTGCTCTTCGGGAGGTGGTGGGGGGGGGGGGGGGGGGGGGTGGAGGGACATTGGTAGGGGCAGTACTTACATTTTATAAGACAATTACCCACCACAGCATACATCCACATTGTTCTTCGATTATATTTTATATATTTATTTTAGGATATCTTTATAAACTAAGCAAATGTCTTTACATACTATTTGCCGCAATACCATTTACTGTACATGCTTTCTGTGTTTGATGTACATGTAGATGTCGGTTAGTGGTCATTCATTTCTCTGCACATTTCTCTTTTCTTGAAATTTAGATAATTATTGACTCAAGGTACTGATGTATGTGATCAATCAATGGATGCTGCTGCTTGTCTGTAGTCTACAAGCTGTTGAATGATTGAGAGTTTGGGGATTATCAGGTTCCCTTCCCATAGGGCTTTATGGCAATTACCTTTTTATTTCATTTGTCAATGACAGATTTATGGTAGTTTATATGTTTTGAATGCTGTAATTAGGCCATCCTTAAAAAAACCCATATGTTTGCTGTTTCCTGACCTAAGATTTTATAAATGGGTAGGTACAGTAGGTGTTTTTTTGTTGCTATTAATGGACAGTAAACCCCTTAAGAAATTAAAGAAAAATATAATGAAGATAGCAACAACAAAAATAAAATTAAAGAATTGCTATAAAAAGTTTTGGGTAGGGCTATTTTTCATGGGAAGGTAGGGAAACAGCAAACCAACAATTTTTTATGGTCGGCCTTATTTAACAGTAAGTATCATCATGTAGTCATTTACCTCCACTGTTCATGCAAATGGCTGGCATGGCCCATTGGGTAACGCTGTGAACTTGAAATCGGAGGACCCTGGAGTCTATATATACTCCGAGGATGTTAAACAACCATAGGAATCTGTCAGGAAGAGTAACGCAGGTTCCCGGATTCCTGTATATTCTTCCCCTCCTTCTGGGGCAGCTCTTAATAAGGTAAACAATATGTTGATGAGCCGAATTCATTCACTGGATGTGGCCTTTGGAAATTGGAGGCACACGGCAATCTGATGTATGCATGATCCTTTAACTATATAAGCAGGCAGTCATTTTCAATATTCCATACCTGTAAAGGAAGCACTTCTGTGGCCAGGATGGTAAAGACGCTGCTTTTGAAACCATCTAGCCGCTCACCGTTACCGGTTCGAATCCCCTTGTGGTATGTCTTGTAAGCAAGACAGTATAGATTTTTTTTCTGTATAGATTCTTACAGATGGCGGGAGGTATACAGTATATATTACAGTATAAATATTATTATATATATGGTTTTACCAAAGAAAACGTGGGTAGCCTCCAAAGTTGACGCAAACACCAATCAACCGAACATGTAAATCTACAGTTTATAATAGTAACAGGCTGATCTATGCAGTCGCCTCTATCGGTTACCCAATCTCTTGGAGTGGATCTATATAACTAAATATATTGATCACCCATACAAATACAGACTTTCAGTTCCATTGTCAATATAGTAAATGAATTGCGTAAATAAATGGAGTTCCGTAATATGTAATCAAACATGGGTTACATATTTGATGATGGGCTGATACAAGGGTATTTTAATATTTATAATTATAACCATTCGTGAAAATGTTTCATGTTAGAGTATGATTAAACTGTATAAGAAATACACCTTTTAACGGTATATTTAATATATAGCAAACATTTATAGCTAATAATATTTACAAAATGATGATAAACTACACATGTACATCCGTACCCTATACACGCTATTACAACTCTAAAAAGTTGAATGCATTTAAAGACAGGAAAATATTGCCATTTTATTGTGCTAATATGTGATATAGCAGGTCTGTAGCCAGCACTGAAATGTAATCAAGGCATATATCCCTGTCTAGCAGGGTCTGAGGACATCCCCCACAGAAAATGTTGTTTCACTTGTGATTTCCTGCGTTTAAGTGCATTCCCATGCCAGATTTTCAGTTTATAGTCAAGAAAACTATATTTAAGCTTCATTTTTCGTGATTGTATTTGATGTTTTGGGGATAATGACTGATCAGCAGCCAGACATTGTAAACCATGATCAGCCTGCGAGTTACTCGTAGGCTGATCTGTTACTGCAAAAGTTACTGCAAGTTACTCGCAGACTGATCTGTGTTTACAATGGACGCAAAGGCTATTTATAATAGTCGTGCGTATAGGGGTTAACTGGCTAAATAGTTTTAAATTGGCTATACGATATACAGCAAATAAAATAAGAGTTTAAAGCTAGGACACGTGTATGTACATTGTACAATCAGGGGCGTTCCTGGGGCTAATTTAGGTATACGCACCATCGAGTTTTGGATTCACAAATGTGCCTAACCCCCTATACCTTCAGTTTTTATTGCATTTTTCGCATTTTTAGCCTTTTTTAATTTGTTTGCTTCTTTAATAGCCTGTATGCACGTGCGTCAGTGCGTATGCCAAGGTACGCCCCTGACAATGTATAAGAAAATAATTATCAGGCAATCAATCAGCAAGTTTAATTCTTCGAACATTAGGAAAGGCTTAATTTACATGGTGTACAGAACCATCTAGTCAATTACAGTATTGACTTTTCTCCTAGCAAAGCTAATAAAACGGAGTTTGATCCTGCATAACCAACTTTCCAAGATAATGATTTTTTTAGAATTCTGGAATATAAGGACTGGTTGCGTTGTAGCACTTGTAGGGTCATTTTATAGGATCCACCCTCAGAAAATGACATTCCGTCAATTTATAATATAAATTCTGGTCTAAAAGATGGGAATCTCTAGATGTCTGATGACAGTGATAGGTGGTCTCTCTCATAACAATGCTCTCACATGACACTTGGTCTCTCATGACAAGTGGTCGCTGTGACCTACTTTAGATAAAATATAGGTAACGTCCGGTCACCGCTGTGGCATGCGTATCTTGCTTCTTTCTTCCAGTAATTCCACCAAACTCCATCAAAATGTTTCTAAACATATTTCTTAAATGTGTACAATTTCGGGTCGATGTGACATACTTCAGACAAAATATAGGTCACAATAGGTCTTGTGTATCTTGCTAATGTCTTGCAGGATTTTCACCAAACTTGGCTGGAATGTTCACATATTTATAGGATTGAATATCACATATGGGATTGACATTGTTGTTGGTCAAATCAAAATCTGGACTTTATCAACAAAGAGCTCGTCATGCAGGATGTGGCCTTCTTAACTGTTTTGTGTTTACATTTACTTCATTCACAAATCTAAATACAGCCAGTAAGCTAGTGGTTTAGCTATAATCACATAACAAACTTTTTTGACAAAATTTTCTTGTCACTTGGACTCGCTGTTGAACACAGTAGCTGTCAAATAATCTGGAATTTCACATAAGGCCATAATAAATTAATTGCTAGTATCTCATCCAATTTGTTTCAAAATAGGGGTAGGGGGTGAAATTTTATTTTTTATTTTATACGACAAATGGAAAATGGCCTCAGCACAAGGCAAAAATAGTAAAACATACTATACTGAGTACTTCGAAGATTGAAACAGTTTTTTAATAATGTTTCATACTTGCAGCAAATATTTTTTTATTTTTTTTTTAATTTTTTAATTTTTTTTTTAAGAAATAAATGAATGAATGGTGTTTTACGGCACGTCGACATAAATAGGTCATATTGTGCGCAAAAATCGACAAAAAATTAAGAAATAAGTATTGTTTAAAAGTAAATGTAAATATATAAAGATAATACTATTAAAAAATAAGGGATGATAAGGTGTA